>JACEIK010011162.1:20435-39090 GCA_018107945.1 Datura stramonium
ATATTATACACTCTATTATTTTACATGGACACTATTTCACAACTACTTTACATATGTCATTTCCCACGTTACATAAATCTTATATCTCATATATCATGAAGTATATTATATGTATATCATGCTTTTTACATACCCTATACATCTTTTCACAACAAAAATAAGTTTTAAGTTATTTTTATACATTTTCCTGAACTATTTAAAACTACTACTTATCAATATTTACATACCCTGTATATCACTAACATATATCATATATATAGGCAGTATATATTTGTATACCTCACGCATTGTTTTAAGTTTTTTCAAGTTATTCTTAATTTTTTTTAAAAAAAATTCCATCCTTTATCATTCTTTTAAACACCCTTTTTAGCATGTAATAATTAAATCACCTAGCACATCTTAGACTAAATTTAAGGGCTATCTATGGATAGACTTCGAGGGGTGCCTAACACCTTCCCCTTGGAGTAACTAAGACCCCTTACTTAGAATTTCACTGGTTTAGCAAACTAATAGAGTTAAACATTTGCAAGGCTCATAGGTTTCCTAATAAATCCTTAAAATTAGGTGGCGATTCTGAACCCTTTTTTTAACCAGGTAGAAGAGCTGGATGTTGTAAACTATTTGGACTAGTTCAAAACAGGGCTCGGCACTCTCTTCTCTCTCATCCCATACCTAATTGACCTACCCTACCAATACTGCCACCATCAAATAATGCCATGGCTGGAGGCAATCCCCAATTTCCACCTTTACCAAACCTATACAACACAAGGATCGAAAACCAGTAGATTATGAAAAATTAGTCATCAACAACAATACGAAAGTTAAGCCATTAGTGGAACTCATTCCATCGAGAACTGCTAAATTTATCGATGGTACCCCAGAGTGTACGAAAGTGGAAGTAACATGAATGAATCAATAGAAAACTTACAGTATATAGTGGTAGGTAAGTTCTCTTATAGTGGCTTGATATAGAAGACCTGAGAGGAAGTATATCAGCATAATGTGGAATCAAAGGAGAATGTCGGATAGGTGTGCTAAGAAATAGTCACATCCTTATTAGTTGTGCACTTTTGGAAGATTTTGTCAGTTTGATGGCAAAAAATGCTTACTATGTCATAGACAAGTCCGGGGTGGCATATCAGATATGACCTCTAATATATGATTCAAACTTAAAAGTTGGTAGAGAAACCACGCAAGTAATGGCGTGGATCTCCTTTCCTAATCTTTTGCCTACTTTCTTTGTTAAGGAATCATTGTTTACAGTAGCCTCGACAGTTGGGAAACCGATACACTTAGACATGGGCACCATTAATAAAACTAGACTCAGAAATGCTAGGGTCAAAGTTTAGGCGGACCTTTTGTCTAATCTCCCAAAGATAGTACTAATAGAAATAAGAAAATATAGGAAAAGTTTGTATTGAAGATACTAACATACAATACGACTATTGCCTAAATATTGTCAAGAATGCAATTCGCAAGGTTGTAATGCAGATGATTGCAAATTACTTCGTTTAGAGTTGAACGTGGAGGCACTAAGGGAAAAACCCATAGGAGGAAAGCAGCAGAGCCTGAGACCATCCTTCACTCCAAGAATGCTAAACTGAGGGAAAGTAGTTGAAAACTTGGATATCTGGATGGAATTAAAAAAATAGAAAGGCAGATAAGGTGAATGAATAGGAAAAAATAGAATAAGTAGCAGAGACAAGAGCAGAAGTCAACAATACAAATTTGCTTTACTAGCAATCACAGAAGAGCAGATGGAGAATGCAGTAGAAAATCTACCAACATAGAACAAAACACAACAACCAATCACAATCCCAAAAGGTGGTCAGAATATAGAGAAAACGAAGGGTGCCAAAGAAGGAACAAAGTAGTGGATAGAAAAATCCTTTGGTGAATCTACCTAAATGGGATAATAGAATGGAAGAAGAGGACAAGTGAGAGGAAGATAAGATTTTTTAAGAGCAAGTCCAAAATATATTAACTAAAAATAGTTAAAAATGAAAGTTATAAACAACAACAGAAGAAAGAGGAAGAAGAATAAACTAGCCATGATAGTTTATAACAACATAGAACTGGCTAACATAGAAGGAGGAAGATAGGAGCAGGACTTAGTAGAAGTATGAGAAGTGGTTGATACAAACCAGACAATAGAAAAAAAGGGAAGTGATCATAACTAGAAGGATTCCCCCAACAGAGCACTCCATGACATCTGTGCACATGTTGGGATTAATCATGACAGTACAAAAAGTGAAGAAAGAAATAAAGTCCTATTTATAAAGAAAGTAAAAAGCATTCCAAAAGGCAACAAGAAAGACAAGAAACAACAAAAGGAGAAAAAACAACCCCTAGGGATGGTAATAAGAAGAACAAATAATAAGTCAAGTTTAAAATAATATAGAAAACATTGATATGGAATATAAAATCATCGAAGACACATCAAGCTTTTAACAGATTACAAATAATTCATATGCACCATAGTTTTTTCTAATAGCTCTCACAGAGCCATTCCAAAGTATGAAACAGATTCAGTCATATAAGAGGAGATTAAATATGAACATAGTAGGGACAAATGAAAATGGAAAAATCTAGTAATTTGTGAATGAAAATGTGGATGTGGAGGTGATAAGTGACTTAGCTCAGCAGATAACTTTAAATTTGACATTTCTAGAAGATAATAGGGCAATCATTACTCCACTGGTGTATGCAAGATATAGTACAACAGCTAGAACAAATTTATAGGAGGATATTAACCAAATGGCCAATAATATAGTATTACCATGGTTGGTTGGAGGAGATTTCAACAATGTGCTATGTAGGGAGAAAAAGATAGGGGGATTACCAGTTACAACACCATAAATGAAAGACTTTACTAATCGTATAAATATTGTAGAATTATGTGATGATGGATAAAAGGGAAGCCAATTCACATGGTAGAATAGGAGAACTAATCATGAACGCATATTTGAAAGGATTTACAGAATGCTAGTGAACCAGGTGATGTAGGATGAATTTAACTACATCAAAGTGGAACACCTAGTAAGAACAGACTCATATCATGCACCTCTATTTTTGAAATTGGGGAATCAGGCCAATGAAATTAAAAAAAACCTTTTAGGTTTTTGAATTTTTTGACAACACATGAAGAGTTCATTGCAACGGTTAGACGAAACTGGGTGGCTGACTTTGAAGGGCATCCGTTTTAGATATTCAAACACAAAGTTAGGAATATTAAAAAAGCTTTATCTAAATGGAGTAAAGAAACTTTTCGGGATAATTTTCAGCAACTACGTATCAGAGAAGAATTAGTTAAGATCAACAAAGCACTATTTGAAAGTGATCCTTCCCCTTAGAGTAGAATGGTGTTAGGACAAGTCTCGATAGAATTACAAAAGTACCTTGAGTATGAGAAGGAATACTAGAGATAGAAAGCTTGAAGAAAATGATCTGTAGAGGTGATAAAAATACAAGATTCTTTCATAACTTGGTGAATAGAAGAAGAAAGATATTACAAGTTCAGAGACTACAGAATGCTGAAGGAGAGTGCTTGGAAGAAGAGAGTGCTATGGATGATGAAGAAGTAAGATTCTATCAAAAACAATTCACTCATGAAGAGGAAACAAATGACTTTCACATATTGGAAGACATCTCAGAAATAGTGACAGAAGAGGACAATGCAGGTCTCTATGCAACACCAAATATGGAAGAGGTAAAAGAAGCAGTTTTTAGATTAGAATGGACAAGTGCAAATCGACTAGATGGTCTATCAAGTATTTTTTTTTCAAAAATGTTAGGAGATGGTGGGGAGAGATGTACACAATGTAGTAATAGCTTTCTTTGTTGGAGACACTCTACCAAAGTTAGTCACACATACCAATTTGGTTTTGATCCCTAAAAAGGATGTGATAGAAAGTTTCTCAGACTTAAGACCTATCAACTTAAGAAATTTTATCAATAAGGTTATTTTTAGAGTAATACATGAGAGGGTAATTGGGTTACTACCCACCTAACTTCTGCTAACGAGTCAAGCTTTGTGAAAGGGAGACGTATTGTTGAAAATATCCTGTTAACTCAAGAAATTGTCACAGATATAAGGAAGAGGAGAAAACCAACAAATTTGGTGATCAAGTTAGATATAACCAAAGACTATGATAGGGTTTCATGGTTGTACCTAACTAGAGTGCTGAGAAAGATGGGGTGTTCTAACATTTTTGTAGACATGATCTATAGGATAGTTGCTAATAATTAATTGCGGTAGAAGAGAATATACTCAATTTTGTTTAATGGACAAAGCTATGATTTTTTTCATTCAAAAAGGGGTGTGAAACAAGGGGACCCACTATCTCCAACACTATTTATACTGTCATCAGAGGTACTATCTAGAGCCTTAACAACTCCGATTGATAATAGCAGCTATAATGGATATGGTATGCCTAAATAGAGCATAAAGCTGAATCACCTTGCTTATATAGATGACATCATAATATTTATTTCAACAGATAAGAGGTCTACAAATCTAGTTATGTATGTCCTCCAAGAATATGAGAAAGTATCAGGACAGTTGATAAATAAGGAGAAAAGCTCATTCTATGTGTTTAAGAATGTAGCTAGCAGATAATGGAGGAAGTGGAATAAAACATAGGTTTCAGAAAAGGTAATTTCCTGTTCAAGTATCTTGGCTGTCCTATTTTCCACTCTAGGAAGAAGAAGGAATATTATAATGAACTCATAAAGAAGATTAAGGACATACTGCAAAGCTATAAAGAGAGACTATTATCATATTATGGAAAGGCAGTGCTGATAACAAGTGTTCTACAAAGAATCCCAATCTATCTCTTATCAGCATTGGCTCCTACCAAGTACATAATAAATGAAATCCACAAAATGTTTGCAAGATTTCTTTTGAGTAACAAGGAATAAGGAAAATGTAGATACTGGACTACTTGGAAGAAAATCTGTTACCCTACAACAGTGGGAGGTTAGTGTTTTAGATCATTGAAGGATGTTTCCAAAGCTATGTTTGCAAAGTTATGATGGAAATTTAGAACCACAAGATCTCTACGGACAAACTATATGTGGAATAAATACTGCAAGAAAGAAATCCCTGCATTGGTAAGATGGAAAGGAGGATCTGATGTCATTCAAATCCTATCCCAATATTGGGTAGTTTAAACAATTGATGCAAATATAGAAACCCAACAAGGAGTTGGGGTCAAATCCCACATAGACTACTCGAATCCAAGACTATCTAGTGCTGAACCATAAAGTATTACAAGATTAGAAACTATTTGGATTGAGAGATGAAGTTTAACCATAACTATCAATTGTATTAAGCTAGGGTTGTAAGTAATTAGAGATAAATTCTAGGGAAGTATCCCCAATATTGGGTCGATCCCCCTAAATCACCTAATGTGAAAGAATTGATATAGGGCTAGGGCTAAACATGCAAGAAATATACTTAGGCAAATCATGGGTGTCTTTCAACATCACCATAGGTGTCAATCTACTTCAATTTTGTTGAATTGAAGAGAACTCCATTCTACTCAATTTCTTTGTTTGCCAATTTAGAATTCAACCTATGTCTAGAAGAATACATTAAACAAGGATTGTGCCTTGAATCATTGTTGATTGATGCTACCCCACTCCAAATTTACTCTCTAAAGTCTTATAAGGGTAATTGAGCAGGATTGGATGACTCCAATAACCAATCACAAGCTACAAAACAAAAATTAATCAAACATTCAATAGTCAAACTAAATTTTAACAAATTAGGATCATTAGGGTTCACAATCCTAGATCTGGGTTTAGTTACGCATAGCTAGAAGAAGAAGATAAGAGAAGTAATCAGACATTCTTACCAAAAAGAATTGAGATCTATACTTGATTGATGATAATCTTCAATTACAAAAGTTAAATCTATAATGTATTTTAAAACAGGGGCTAAAATCAACTCTCTATGCTAGGTATGAACTGATGAATTAAAAGCTCTAGAAAAATTACAAGAAAATCTATTTATAGTATGCTCCAAAAAGCCCATTAAATTTTGAACATCAAAGTTTTAGGTGTGTGGGGATGAATCATCCTTTGGAAGGATGGACCATACTCTACTTTTTTTCTTCTATCCCATGCTTTATCATACTTTGAGAGACGGACTGTTCTTTGGAAAGAATGTCCGCACTTCACTTCGTACTGGAGAGATCCCATTTTGCCAAGCTCTAATTTAGCCATCAACTAAAGGGCCGTCCTTTAGAATGATGGACCGTCCTCTCAATCGTACTCTAGGGACCCAAATTTATGGTTTTCTGAAATTTGCAACTTGGAAGGGACGAACCATTCTTCAGACTGATGTGTCCATTTTTTTCCTTGTCTTTTAGGCAGTTTTATGGCTTTAACTCTTTTCTTTATCCAATATCTTAGGATCCTGAAACATAACACAAATAGGTTAGTTTATTCTTAATTTCACTTTGAATGACTTGAAAAATGTTATAAAATGAGGCGAAGATGTGTTTCTTATCCCCAACACATCAACCTCCAACTAAAAGCATATGCTTATCCTCAAGTAAACTAAGAAGAGAACTACCACAAACCTAACTAATGTACTGGACTCACAAATTATCATGACTAGGGTAGTTTTCAACAATGACTCTCAGCAAATCAAATTCAATCTAGCTACCTCTTCTATCAATAAAAATATAGTTTTCTCACAATCATTTGGACTAAGCATGCAACCTCTACTCATGGCATCGTATCAATATGCATATACCCCAACTAAAGAAGTGAAAATGCCAGCTATTCAAATCCATATGCCCTCACAATTAGACCAAGGAAAGTGTTCTTTTTCTGAAATAATAACAACACACACTACAAGGACACACAAGACAAAGAAAGAAGAGAAATACACTCAACTCTCACAAAGAAGTTCACAAGATAGCTCACAGCTACCATATGCTTGCCCATTTACTCAAGTGCCTTTATTTTCAGGAATCTGGATTGAGATCATATAAGGACTTTTTTAGGCTTGTAATGAAGGTTAGAGGGCTGGTAGGGTATATTTTAGGCTTTCAGTGACTCACTTACCCTTCTTGACAACTTTATCGTGTTTCCACAACCTTTTTCACCTTTTTGACCCCTTCTTTTCATCCTATCTTTTGTTTTGACAATTTTTTCACACCCCAAAGTATTTTTTTGAGCTCGAACTTCATTTTTCTCTTTTCCTCTTTTTCTTTCTTTTATTCTTCTTTTTAACTCATTGGTTAGTTGCACCTTGGGATGTGCTCATGCAACATCATTTTTGCCTATTTCTTTCCTTTCCTCCTTATCACCCCTAACTTATAACTTTTGACTCATTTTTCATCACTTTTCAAGTGTTAAGGAGAATGGATCCAAAAGAGGGTCAACTTGAGAATTGATTTTGTCTTTCATTACAATTGATCAAGAAAATGGTCAATAGGCTCAAAGTGGGAGACTAGGGATTCGTGCATCATTTGGTAGGTTTCTTTTGGCATATGTGGCTTGTGAAGCACAAAGAAGACCTAAGTTCATCTCTACAATCCATGGTCACTCTTAAATTTAGGCACAAGTATCAAGGAAAGTTCTAGAGTGTGATCAAATCAAGTTAATAAATAATTTTCCAGTCCCACACATTGGCACATGGATATAGAATTTACTAACACATCATTCACACATTGCCAACAACATCATTCTCAACTAGGAACACATTGCCAACAATTTTATGTCGCAAATAGAGACATACAACGAATGTCAAATAACTACAATAAAATGTAGCCTCGATGCCTTTATCGCTTGTTGGAGAGCCTCTGCCTTATTAGTTGACCGCAGAACTGATGGTGCCTCTTGAGCCATACCCTTTCCTTATCTGTTTGCAAGGCTGGAACCTCTATGTGTGCCCGCACCTCTGTCTAAGCCTGAGTCTGAGCAGGTGCCTTCTCTGGTGTAGTACTATCCCTAGTGACTAGGATTTCTAGTGGTGGAATGGGTTGATTTTGGGTTGGTGGAATAGGCACCGCTTATGAAATGAAATCCAAGACACTAGCTATTGGTAGTATCCTATCCACCAATGGTATCTGCCCCTCAATTGGCTACCTGTCATGCATCTGCATCTCGAGCATGACAACTTTAGACTCATCAAGATCCTCTCGGAGGCTAGCAACATTAGACGCACTAGAACCTTCTCTTAGCTGGTGCAATTAGGCATCCATGGTCGTCGGTCGTGAACTCAATTTCTCATGTGATGTCCTCACTTTCTCCCAAGCGATTGAAGAGCTTGTCCAATAATAGTGGCCAAAAAGGCCGACAAGTCCTTGATCAACCTGGCCAGCTGCCCCTCCTCTCTGTCTACCTTTGACGGCCAACCCTGTGAGTGAGTCCCTGGGTATGAGTAGTGGCCTCGGTGGGGCAGCTGGCATGGATGCTGCAGTGGCTGAAGCTGTTGTTGCTTCAGGGTCTGCCTCACTAATGGGTTGTGATGTAGGAACCTCTATCTTAGTACCCTGCCCCTCAATAGTGGGCCTAACTGGTAAGGTGGACTAGGCTGACTCGCCGCGGTGATCATAGTGTCATCTTGTATCTTGCTGATATTAGTCACTAGGCAAGCATCTGTGAATATGTCCTTTGTAGAAAACATAGGCACTCCTATCCTCCAGCATAGGGTTGTGACAAGACATGGTAAATAGAGGGAGGTGGCCGTCTATACTGCTCTAACCTTCAGCTCCATGCTAATCATTTGGCTAATGTCTATGCTCCGCTTTTCTACTATGGATGCCACGATTAGAGCTTTTCCAAGAGGTAATTTGTTGTCACTCTTACTTGGGCACACCCTACTGCAGATTTATGTGTCGTGGTTTTACGACACTTTCGATTCTTAAAACATAAAAAAGATTCTAGATGTGTTTTCAGTAAAATCAAGTCTTGGAGTTGGATTTTGGAAAAGAAGTGCAGAAGTGTAGAAAATGGTATGCTATGAGTCTCAGTACAAGATGTACCATCTTGGTATGAGTTTTACCTAGTACCCACAATAGAGATTTAGAAATTGACCAAGTATAGAGTTCATGGTACGAGTCGATACAACAAGTTGTGATAGCCGTGTACAAGTCGTACGATTGATTCGTGGTGAGATGTAGAGAAATAGGCATATGACATCCTTCAAGGAATGAGTGGAATGTATGATTCATACCAACATGATATGAGTTGTATGAAGGACATGTAGGTTGATATTCAGAGACGCCATCTTTCAGAAGCCTAAACCACGACTACCACCTATGATTCGTAGTAACGCAACACGAGCCGTACCAGCCTTCCATACCTAAGAGATCCAAAAGCTGCAGATCATACCACGAGAGCATACCATGACTTATAGCAACATGCTATGATTCGTAGGTCATCCCGACGGTAGTAGTCCCTATTATTTTAGGAAAGAATTTCATTAATTGTATAAATACTTTCCTTTTGTTTTTCATTAAGTGAGCCGACACTTTTGATTGTATTTGTGTTTTTGGAGTTTCCTAACACCACTTAGAGAATAATATACACAAAAACCTTGAGAGAAGTTCATCATTGTGTTCTTGATTTTTAAAGTTTATAGTGCAACTGATCATTGGGTTTTATTCCTTCGATATTGTAAGTTATTAATTATGGTTTCTTTCATGATTTTTGATTTCTTATTTGTAATTATGAGTAGCTAAATCCTCCACAAATAGGGTTTTTGGAACCATGGTGAAATAATAAATTAAGGTTAACACGAAGTGATTCTAAACCAATACTAAAGATTATATTGTTCTTCCCTTCATGATTATTGTTCTTAATGGTGTGCAACATTACGACTAGCCCGTATTATCTTCTTGCTTGAACCTAGAGAAGTCGAGATTAGGAAAATAGAAAAACAACAAAGCCTTGAAATTAATCTTCATTGAATAATTGAGTTGTGGTTGCAGAAAAGTTAATTTAGAATTATTGATAAAGGTTAATTGAAAGCGCTCATGGGACCTAACCCGGTGATTGAATATATTCATATAATAGGGGCGAATTATCTGTTTGGATGAACATAGAATATCAATTCTACATGCTAAGTATTGGAATAGACCATAAGTGTAATAACCCAACCAAGTTATGAATCCATGGGGAACACTCAATAGTTACTTGCATATCATTGATACCACCACCATTTCACAATACTATTTCATATTGTTTTCTACTTAAACCCCCTTAGGAAATAATCAAACTTAAAGTGAAAATACTAGCATTAGTTGATATCTTGAACATATTCCTTGTGGTATCGACCCTAACCTTAGTTGGGTTCTTTGTTGACAATGACCGCATTATACTTCATCTAAGGTGTAATTTGAGTATTATAAAAAATTGTGCCATTGTAAGGGAATACAACTTAGGATTAGATTAATTACTTTTATTTAACTTTTAGTCTATATTTCCCCATTTCGTTTTCTTTTGTCTCTGTTTCACATAGGTTACAACTTGGTGAATGTCAAGTACTCAGAGTAGTGGGTACCTCCTAGTGCCAATTGACAAAGAACTCAAAAGGACCTTGAGAAAAATGGACAGTATTGAGACTCCTAAATAGAAGGAAGCTAGATTAGGTGCTGAAGCTCGCTGAGCTAATGAGGCCCACCAGGCGGAGATAGCTCGACAAGCTGCTTTTTAAGAGGCATAGGATGCCCAGGAAGAGGTTGATAATGCTGGATGTAATAAAAAGGGAAATATAGGTCGTGAACCACGTTAGTTCCATAGATATGCTCCTCATTGACGATGATGATGATCTAGACATTGATGAAGTTGGGTCCATTAGAGCCACTGTAACCCCACCTCTGCCTTTTGGGGCAAAATTTGACATCACTAGCACGATGATTCAGCTGCTGAACATGAAAGGAGTGTTTAATGGTAATGCTGCTAATGACACAAATCTCCACTTAATGAATTTTGTGGGTCTTTGCAAAGCGTACAGGTTTCCAGGAGTGAGCTAGGATGCTATCAAACTGAGGCTCTTTTCATTCTCTCTAGCTGTTGAAGCTACTCTATGTTTGTCAGAGTTGCCAAATGACTCCATCACCAACTGGAGAGAACTGAAACAAGCCTTCCTGGAAAGGTTCTTCCCACCTTCTAGGATGATGCAACTCAAAGATGAGATCTATAACTTTTGTTAACACAAGATGGAGGAACTTTATGAGACATGCCTACGGTTCAACAAAGAGTTTATTAAGTGCGCGAATCACAAAATTCCCAATGAGAGCTTGCTAGAAATATCCTACATGTCTCTGAACAACAAAAATAAAGCAGTAGTAGATATTGTAGCAGGTGGAGCATTGATGAGTCAATCATGGGAGAAAACAACAACAATACTTAAGAGTAACCAAAACCAACAAGGCCTCTCATACTAGAGAGGCTGAGGTGGCTGCAGGTACATATGCTATTGGGATGACTGCGGAGCAGCACAGAAAAGAAGAGGAACATTACAGGTGTTAGCTCATATGAGAACATCAATTGACCTGCTCAAGATTCATATCATGGGATCTAGATATCGGAATGTGAATGCAGTGGGAGTGTAGNGAGGAGATGGTGAGAACATCAATTGACCTGCTCAAGATTCATATCATGGGATCTAGATATCGGAATGTGAATGCAGTGGGAGTGTAGGGTCAAGAGAAAGGGTTTGAGCATTTTGATTCCAAGGAGGAAGCAAGCTTCGTGGATAACCAGGTAGCGGGTTTTTGAGCTGACGCTCAAGGGCCTGGTCAAGACACTTGGCATCAAGGATTCGAGAATCAAGGTCAGAACCAATACAAGAACAACTATAATAGAGCTAGGTACCAAGACAAAAGTAGAGAATGAGACTAGAAAGGTGATTGAAGGAAAAACGATAGATACCAGAATGATCGCATTGGCCTATATATTCCTCCAAAGGCACGTGAGGAAGATGCTGGAACCTCAAAATTGGAGAGCATGATGGATGAGTTTCTAAAAAAAGGCAATGTCAACTAATGATCACCTGAAGGACATTTGTGCAGACATATCTGGAATGAGCTAGAAAATAGAGTCGCACTCCATAGCGATTAAACAGATTGAGCAGCAATTGTGCTAGATGTGCGCATCCCTAAACCAGTGGTAGAAGGGTACACTCCCTAGTAACATGATTCAAAATTCAAAGAATCACAGTCACTACATGGCTATAACTATGAGGAGAGGAAAAGCAATAACGGATACACCCATACCAGTTGTAGTTAAGAAGGGAGAACCAACGGCGGTTCATATAGATGAGGAAGCTGAGGCTGCAGAATAAATAGCTGAAGGTAGTGCAGATTTGACTAAATCTATAATTGATGCAAAGGAATTTGCTGTGATGAAAGGGAAGGACAAAGAGACCTAAAAAACTTTTAGGCCAATCCCTCGACCGCCTCCACCTTTTTCTTAGAGAATAATGAAGAAGGTGGATGATGGGAAATCTTAGAAATTCTTATCCATGTTGAAGCAACTATCAGTGAATATTCCCGTAGTCAAGGCATTGGAGTAGGTTCCTAGTTATGCGAAGTTTATGAAGGACCTGGTCACCAAAAAATGATCCGTAAGCTATGAACCAGTTGGAAATTTGCACCACTATAGTGCAATAGCTTCACAGGTCCTTGTATAGAAGAAGAAAGACCCATGTGCCTTCACCATCCCATGAACTATTGGAGATTTTGAATTTGCAAAGGAAATGTACGATCTAGGAGCTAGCATCAATTTGATGCCCCCACACCGATGATAATGCGGCTACTGATGGTTGACCGCGCTATGAAGAAGCCAGTAGGTATCCTTCATGATATTCTAGTGAAAGGTGGACAAGTTTATCTTTCCGTCTGAGTTTGTGATTTTTAATTATGAAGTGGATTTTGAGGTCCCCATCATTTTGGGGCGACCATTCCTTGCCACTGGGCGAGCCCTCATGAATGTTGAAGTGGTACAGTTTAAGTTCCAGCTAAATGAAGAAGAGGTCACTTTCAATGTCTGCAGGTCAATGAAGTAGCTGAGTGAATTCAGAGTGGTCTCAGCTGTTGATGTTGAATTGTAGTTTCTTCACTAATTCTGAGTAGTCAAGCAACGCATGTCATGCCATGATGTTAAACCAAGTGCTGCATGGGAGGCAACCCATGAGTAGTTTGGTGAAGCCGGAGTAACCAAACTACCTGCATCGTGTCATGACATCAAATCAGGAACTTCTTTGGAGGCAACCCAAGTATCTTGACTAAAGTGTGTTGCAGTTTGTAGGTGAAACAGGAGCTGAAGTATAGGTCTGGACTATGAGCCTTAGTATGAACCGTATGATTGTGTTACAGCTAGTATGAGAAAAAGATCTTAACCAGATTTAGAAGTTCAAACTACAATTGATCATTATGAATCGTGCCTATGTTGTATGAGTCATAGTATCCACTGTCACGATGAACATCCATAAGTGTCCAATTTGCAGAAACTACAACTTATGAGTCATGATACGAGTACTGTAACCTTGGTACGAATCGTAGGTTCCCAGGTAGGTACTTTGAATCCTAGTTATAGAGGGAAGGGATGTCATAGGTATGACCTGTGACTTATGATACGAGTCGTGATAGGCTATTTAAATGAAATGATCCAGCCGAACTGACTCAACTCGATTTTTTTAAAAATTTTCCCAAAACCTATTTAAAACACAAAATTAGGTTGGAAAACACTACATGTTCCCACAATTTCCCCCCTCACTCTCCACTCACCTATAACTCACTCCCATTCCATTGGAGCATGACATTTGCAATAAAATTGCATCAATGGATCGAATTTCCACTCCAAACCCTAAGTAAGAAAGAATTGGTCAATAACCTAGTAAGTAAGTTGAAAGTTTTCTTCATCCTCTCTTGCTAGTAATAGCCGAAAACGTACTATGAATCCTCCACTCATGAAAATATAGTGGAGGAATATGATCAATGGGCTATTTTTGATGTTATATGAATGGGTTTAGGGAATGAAAATGCTTGATGGATTTATATTGCTTGTGGGTAGTGAGTTAATGGGAGAATTAAATTGTGGGAAGTGTGTGGGTAATTCAAAATTTGGTTTATGCAGGAAATTAGGGGGTGGTGAAGTTTGAGTAACCACCCCCAAAACTTGTTTCTTGCATAATTATTAATGCATAGGGGGAGGAAAAGCTTCACGAGTCATCTTGCAACTCGTGGTATCTCGCCACAACTCATAGGATGATTCATTGGGACTGTCCCATGAACACCAAGCCTGAAAGTAAGGTACATGACTTGGTACGAACCGTGGTATCTTAACATGAGTCATACCAAGTGATCGTACAAGAGAACCAGAAAGGGTGACATTCGGTATCTAAGGCCTGACCTATGGTACGACACATAGGATTCTACCATAGGCCGTAGTAATGAGTCATATCAAAACATACAGAAGTCATAGTTCTCTGAATCTAATGCTACAACACTTAGTACAAATTGTACCAATTTGGTGCGAATCATACCAAGGAGACATACCTGTGAATTTGGATATCATGACTCATAGTAAGATTCGTACCACCTGGGTACAACTCGTACTAATAAGCCGTAGTAGGATACTACAGATAGCCAAGTTTTCTTTATTTTTCTAAAGTCATATGTATTAGTCTTTCCTCTACAGGTACAATGGCATGCAAAGGATAACCAAGCATGAAGGCCTCAAAAGAGATAGCAACTCAGAGGGCTCTAAGGGACAAGTCACTGTGTTTGAGTAGAAGGTAGATTCTCCTAGTGGTTCAATGAAGGAGTATGATGTGGACACCGATGAAATTGCGGAGCCACGAACCACTAGGGCATAGGCCAAGTCTTAAGCCATGGTCACCTCAGCAACTCTGGTGGAAGCTCCCCAGTCTAAGGAGAGAGATGATACACAGTCCTAGGAGTTTGGTAGTGGCCCAAATACAGAGGAAGGGTCATATGAGGCCTAATCTAGAGAGGGTTCAAGCGAAGCTGAATCTACGAAGGAGGAAAAAGAGGAAGAGGATGAACAAACCCTATCCACAGAAAGTCGCATAATAAGATGGGGTGTTCCAGGTTCTTGGGAGATTTATAAGTAGGGTTTAGCTCAAACATTAAAGTTGCACTCAAAGAGGAGTATTCAGGAGGATCCTCAAATATTGACTAGGGAATTGAATAAAGTAGAGGAGATGAAGCGGATATTTAAGCTGTATGACTTCAGCTGGATGGCAAGAACCCCTGATAGCTTTAGTGCTGACATGGACAGGGAGTTGTATGCCTATTACATGGATACAATGGAGCATCAGACCCCAACCAGATAGAGGGTAAAAGATCAACCCAAGTTGGAGAGTGTCCTAAATAGGGTTAAACAGTTAAGTGCTGAGGATCAGCAACGACATGTAAAGTGGTTGGCCGGTGTCATTACTAAGGAGAAGGAGGAGGTAGATTGGGTGAATAGTGGACAATAGGCCACAAAAGCTTCATTCAACTTCATTGTGAAGGCCTGTTGGGCACTAGTCCGTCATAGGTTAGCACCTACTGCAAATGATAACACTTTGAGTGATAATTGAGCAGGACTAGTAATAAGAATCATGTCCGGGTATGCAATCAACATCCCTCAAATAATACCCAAGGAAATTCGGGACAGAGCCTTGTCATTGAGCACCATTATACCCTTCTCAAGCTTAGTGCACTGGTAGTGCATGAAGTTCGGTGTCAGGACTATAAAACAAACTGATGATCGAGTGGGAGGTATATGGATAATAGACATTGGACTTATCTGTGATGAGATAAACTCAGTGGGCTGGGTTAGAGAATAGTTAGCAGTCCTGACATCGCGGGTAGAAAGGGGAGAGCATCCGGATTCCCCTACTACATTTGAGCAGAGCCAAAAAGACAGCAACCACAGCTAGTACATCATCCGCTTTGCCACTGACCACGCCAGGCGAGGTCCTGAGTGGATATGTATTGGTGCCTCATGATTTTCTACAGAAGATGGCCAAGAGGCTATCGTCATGGATACGAAAGTAAATATTATGATGGAGAAGGTCAAGCCATGGGTGAAGGCCGAGATAGATGATACAACCATAGCATTGCATATCAAATTCGACAGTTTTGAGTTTCGGGTTAATAAGCGATTGGTAGAGATTCTAGATATGAGGAACCTGAGGGGTGAGTTGGGCACGCTGAGAAGATAGGTACTGAGTTTTCATCTTAAAATCGACCATATTACAAGCCTTGATCATTCTGCTATTTGACGATGAGCTCAATGAGGAGATAGACTTAGGGATTTTCTGGACCCATGAGCCAACTATTGGAGATTAGGGTAAATGGAGGTCGACTAGTGTAGAGGATGAGGAGACCCATAGAAAAAAGAGGAACAGAGTAAGGAAGGAGAATAAGAGGGCGACAGTATCTAGTTTGTAGACTCATGACCTGCATATGTCTGAGCTGCAGGAGAGAGTGAGAGGAGTAGGGAGCTCTGCTACTGCGCCTGGTCAGCCTGTGAGTGGCAAGGACCCTTCTAGTTAACCACATTCATCCTATAGAATCACTGAGGTCATTGAGGCGGCTGAGACTACTGAGGGGGCAGGGATAAATCCTACCATCACCACCATACCACTAAGTGAGCCGACCACTATTGGCACCATGATTGTTGAGGCGGAGAGTGTGCCATCACACCCACCTGATGAGGATGACAGGAGCGCCACATGTATGTCCCTTCCCTGGTTTTTATTTTACTGTGTTGGGGACAAAGCATGTTTCTTTGTGGGGGGTGTATTATATTTTTGTTCACCTGAGGGTTTTTGTTGTCATGTTGCTTTTTCCTCGAGCATGCTATCTAGTAGAACCAGCATGTTTAATATGTTTTTGTTTTGCTTACTTAGAAGCAATCTAGGAGTACTTAACAGCCAATAGAATGAACATGTGTTTGATTTTGTAATTTTGAAAAATAACCCCTTTTAAAAAATTTGTGGTTAGCTGTGTGTGTCGACTACAAGACATGACCAGTGTGGATCTTTTTATTGCATTAGAGGTATGCATGATTAATTGTAGAGTAGTTGTGCATAAACCCGATAGGTAGTATGATATAACCCTGTGCTATGTGTGAGTGAGCTTTTTACTTAGTTTAGCACTGTATAGGTGATCGAAAACTTGCCTGGTTAGTCTTTACTTAGAACTAGAGTACAGAAAATAAGAGAAAGCTCATGGTATCACATGTACAATTTCTGAACTTCTTTGTGAGAGTGAGAGCTTTGCTATTCCCAGTTTATTATATGAATATCATTGTGAGTGTTTAGGGACTTCATTTGTTGTAAGGGTACATGGGTTGTATTAAACACTACCAATTGTCTGTTAATAATTTGATGCCATTTCTAGATCCATTTGTGTCATGAGTTGTAGTTGCATGTGTACACAATAGTCTTGGTTTCGAGTGTTTGAAAGAAAAAAAGGGGATAAATAATTGATAGTGACCATGTAAGAAAAATTTGAAATTGTTGGCTTTGAGTATCCTATTTTACTTTCTAGTTAAATGTCGTATGTGTAGTAATGTTTTTGTTTGCCTAAGGACATGCAGAAGTTCTAAGTTGAGGGTGTTGATGTGTCATGATTTTACGACACTTTCGGTGTTTAAAACATAGAAATGATGCTATAACTTAGGTATATTTATATGGATATGAGGCTCTTTTACTGTGTTTTCAAGAAAATCAAGTCTAGGAGTTTGATTTTGGAAAAGAAGTGCAGAAGTGCAAAAGATGGTATACTATAAGTCTCAGTATAAGCCATTTCATCTTGGTAAGAGTCATACCTAGTGCCCGCAGCAAAAATTCAGAAATTGGCCAAGTGTAGAGTTCATGGTATGAGTTGATACCACGAGTCGTACCACTAATTCATGGTGAGATTAAGAGAAATAGGCATATGAAATCCTTCAAGGAATGAGTGGAATGTATAATTTCTACCAGTATGGTACGATTTGTATGAAGGACCCATAGTTGACATTTAGATATTCCATTTGTTAGAAGCCTAAAGCATGACAACCTAGGTCTCATAGTAACACAAAACAGCTTGTACTAGCCTTTCGTACCTAAGAGATCCAGAGGTGTAACATCCTCCCCCCCTTAAAATCATTCGTCCTCGAATGAGGGTTATACCTCCGAAGTCGTAACTTTAGCCATAACATCTTTAACTTTTCCTTGCCTTGTATCATAAACATACATTCTATTTTTGTAAGCACATCATCTTTCTATTGCCGCTTCTTATCAAACCATACTTACTCAACTCCATCTATTTGTTTGAAGTATGATAGACATGCTTTAGTACCATAAAATTGGTAACTTTTGTAACCGTAAGAAAATTAATACACTACCATGGGAGTTATGATTTACTCCAATACCACTTTTTCATTCATACCATTAGGATATATCACAGGAAAAAAAGTGAAAATCACAACTTAACCACTTAAAATATAGAATCGATGTCAAACCTAAAGTTGCTCTTTTACCTTTGCTTTTAACTGAAGGTACAACAGGTGCTGAAGGATCAATAACTCTATATTCTCTTAGCTCTACCGAATCTGAAACAACAGGAGGGGCTGAATCCCCTCCCACAATAATTCTGACTGGTACTTGGAGGAACTATGGTACGAGGAATAG
>JACEIK010011163.1:16925-39082 GCA_018107945.1 Datura stramonium
ATGTGCTTTTGAATTTCTTAACTATGAGTAGTTAAATCATTAACTATAGATGTGTGGTGATGAATGCTTAATTAGATTTGGTATTTCTATAGTCATCTCAATATTCTTTAGTTAGTTTAAATCTGTTAAATTATCTCCAATCTATAATTGAGAATCCATGGTTGTTGATGTGGGTCTAATGTTCTTACTTGATTTTTTCTTGAAAACGAGTAACTGAGTATTGGGAGAGAATTTAATGGTGGATATGGATGCGAGGTTGTGAAATTGGGCTGGAAATAGCCTATAACACCCCAAAAGATTCTAAGAACAGACCCCAGACATAAAGAAAGAATTCAGTTGGAAGTATAAAATTTTCCTCAGAACTAATCATGGCAAGACTCGTTAGGTGACCCTACGAGTCATTGTAAGACTCGTTGCAAGCAGTAAATGAGTGTTCCTTTTCAAAGCTCGTGGTTAACGACTCACATCACGACTTGTGAGCTAAGGTAACGAGTCGTCCTGAGGAGTCATCGAGTGGAATCCAGAAAGGGTGCAAGTTTAAGGTAGTAGTGACGACGAGGGAGTAGGATGAATCATTGTGTCAAGTAACGACTCGTCCTATCAGTCACGGGAAGAAAGAGAAAGATTTTGGGTTTCAGTGGTAATAGAAGGAGCCACGAGTCATTAAGTTAGCTAATGACTCACGAAGTCAGTCATCATTCGTCAAGGGTTTTTATGAGATTTTCCAGAAGTGATCACGAGTGTGACGTAATGAGTCGTCTTGTGCCCCACAACCCGTGAAGTCCCGTGGGGACTAGCAGCTTGATGTTTCTTGCATTTTCCAGGGATGTTTTAATAAAATCCTATGTTTCTAACTCCTAAACTACGCCTTTTTGAGTATCAAATGGGATGATTTTTAAGGGTTCCTCCTAGATTAATCCCTCATTCCATCAAAAGACAATCCCAAGTCCTTCCCCTTCTCTCTCAAGACTAAAGGATCCCCTAGGGTTTCTTCAAGGGCTTTAGGATTCAAGTTCTAGTGGGGGATTTCTTCAAGCTAGGTATGTGGGACTTCAACAAGAACCTCCTTTCATCCTTGTGTCCTAATTTTTATACTAAAACCCTAAACCCTTGAATTTTACAAAAGCATATATTAGGGTTTCAATTTATGGTTTCAATTTATGGATATATTCTCAGATGTTTTCTATGAATTTTGAGACCCATCATGATTAATAGTCGTGCATGCTCACGAAATTACTTCCACATTCTTTAATTATGTACATGGTCTTTGAATAACATGATTATAGAATTTTCACCATGATTTAGCATAAATTTTGAAATGGGGTTTCATTATATATTCACATGCTCTTACCATGAACTCATTATATATTTTTAAAGCATGAGTCGATCATATGGGTTTCTATAAACATAGAATATATTATTTAGTGTATGTGTTGAGTCAAGATTAGAACTTATGGGCTTGGGTGAATATGAAATATGTGTATTCCTTCACTGTGATTTCGGGTATATGTTAAAGTATGACTTGGACCTACGGATCTTAAATAAATCTAGAATATATGACATATTCTATAAATATGGGACTGAGATCTTATGAACTTCAAGGACAAAGTATGATAATGGTCTTTCAGACATTTGGGCTTGTTGATAGTAGAAAATAGCCTTGATCAGACTTTAAATGAATTTAGTGTGATGTAATTAGTTGAACACTTAGGTCTCTGATTAGCTAAAGTAGCTTAGACTATATGAATGATTGACAGATTCGTACCTTCATGTAAACGTTTTATCGGGATTCTCAATAGCAAAGAATGTCTCCCTTAGTCAGTCCAAGATTCTCAATAGCAGAGAATGTTTCCCTTAGCTTAGTCAGGGATTCTCAGTAGCCAAGAATGCTTCCCTTAGTTCAGTTACGGAGTCTCAGTAGTAGAGAATGTCTCCCTTAGTCAGTCAAGGACTCTTAATAGCAGAGAATGTCTCCCTTAGTCTATGATATCAGTTCAGCTCAGCTCTGTATAGTTTCGGACTTCAGTTTAAATCAAGTCTTAGCAAAATTCAGTCTCAGTTATCAGCAATTAGTCAGTACAATATATGATATCAGTTTCAGCTTTAGTTCTCAGTATATGTACACTACATGACCCTTATGCAATCAGTTTGATTATACTTCAGTAAATGTTTTCAAATAAAAGCCTCATGTCAATATATATGTATCATAGATAGGGTTGTTGTATTTCAATTAAGCTATATGTTCAGTGATGTACTCAGTTTACTTCCTTCCTACATACTACATGTTTTAGTTTCTTTACACATCTCGCATACTCATTAAATTCAAATTACTGACCACATNCGGCGAGGACGCTCTAAGGCTACATGTTTTAGTTTCTTTACACATCTCGCATACTCATTAAATTCAAATTACTGACCACATACATTATGTGCTATTTGTTTCATGAAATAGGTTTAGGTTTCTAGATTCAACCACCCAGTTAGACATGCTCCATTTCTATCTCCACTATTTGTGGTGAGTCGCCATCTCTCGAGGAAGAGATCTATGCTTTCCTATTTCGATTACATTTAAGTTTTCAGACTTTCAGAGTTATTTGGGGGTTTGTCCCCGCAACTCATAAGTGTAGTAGAGGCTTTTAGACTTGTATAAACAGATTCAGCTTTGCTATCAAAGTTTTATTTGATTATATTCTTATGGTTTGTGCTTAGACTCTTTCAGTTATCTTCCACTCAGTTATGATTTTGTTAGTTGTTGACTTGTTGATGTTATGCTATGATCATGCCATGGGTTGACTTAGAGCCTCTGGAGGTTCCTTGTCCCGTGTCTCGATCTGGGCCTACGTTCGGGTCGTGACATAGCCAAAATCACATTCTCACTCTTATTTAATAACTAATAGCTAGAAATTAATGCAGCTCTTAATCCAAATCTGATCGGGTTGATTTAATTATTTCTAGACATTTGAAAGAACTCTAGCAAGATATTTATGGGGCTGAAAAACATCACATCCCCACTTGATTGAGGTTATTTAAACAATATGAAATCATGAGATGACCTAGCATGACCATATTTAGTTAGCATATCATCTACACCACACCTTTAGTCTTTCACATTATTGTCAACTCATGTTCCGTGATTTTACGACACTTTAAATGCTTAAAACCAAGAAATTATGCACATTCCAGGTAGGTTTATATGGGTATAAGGTATTTTGTGCGTAATGTGCAGGAAAATAGGTCTGGAAATGAATTCGGTCGAATTAATGTTAAAAACAATTGAAAGGTGACTGCCAGGCACTAAACGAGTCATTGGCAGGAGGCACGACCCGTTACTTGAGGCTTTGGCAAAAAGATGAAGTTTTGAAGAAGTTACACAGTGCACTTGATGAGTTGCAGGAATGACTCGTTACATTTGGTAATGACTCGTGAGGTCAACCGTTAGGCTTTCAAGAGGAAAATTCAACAAAGTTTCCAGTGGAGTTGACAATCGACATCACGACTCATCACCTGAAGGAACGACTCGTTGGCAAGTTACTAGAACCGTCCGTGAAGTGCACTGGAATTGCTGAGGAAGTAGACCACGAGGGACCTAACGATTTGTGCTAAGGTACGACGAGTCATTAGGTGACCCATTTCAAAGCCTGGGTATGCTTTTGAGGATGACTATTTTAAAGCAAGGAATGACTCGTCTGAAGGCCTAACGATCCGTCACATAGCTCGTTGCCACTGCCAACCTAGTTTCTAGATTTATTTAGGAAAAGGATTTCTTTGTATTATAAATACCCAGTTTTAGGTTTATTTTAAGAGATACTTTTCAAGACGATTTCTAGAAGGATTTAAGCCAATTTTTAGAGAGAATCTTAAATGATATTCTTGAGAGAATTTTCATACAATTGTTCTTGATTCAAGACACGAAAGCTATTTTGGAATATTATTCAATCTACTTAGTTTTTATTCTACAATACTTTGTAAGCTGCAATTGTGATTTCTTCTATATTTTGTGATTGCAATAACACAAACACGAGTAGATAAACCTATACACTAGGTTTGTGGGAACCAAGATGAATTAACACATATAGGTAAAATACCTACTGATTCTTGAACGGAGTTTTATGAATGTATTTTTTTTCCCTTCGTTTTGATTGATTCTTGACGGTTGCAAATTTTAGGACTTGCCTTATTCTTACTTACCGGATCAAGGAGGTAAAGAATGGGAAAAAGGGATTAACAATGGATATTTGAGGCTACCAACCCTCATCTAATAGCTTGGACTTGTCCGAGGGATAGCTAATCCGATATTAAGGGTAAGGGTTAACTAAAGATCACCCGTATACATACCAAGTTGCGTGGTGAAAATCATCTAGATAGGGTACCAACCATTTAGGTTAACCTAACTTGCCAATATTGCATGTTAAACACTGGAATAGATCACTAGTGTATAAACCTTGTGGTTATGAAATCTTAGGGAACACAATCCTAGTCTAGTCATAAATTGAATATAAACCCAATTTGGTACAAGCATTCATTAGTTTTACTTTTGTTTATTATTCTATATTATTCCCCCTTCAAAAATAAGTAAATCAATATGAATAGTGATTCACATTAATTTTAGTTCTTAACATATTCCCTGTGGGATCGACCTCAACCTTCGTTGGGTTTTATATTTGACCATTGACCTCTTATATCTCAATTGTGAGGTGTAATTTGGGAGTCATCATCAACAACCTTGGTCATTTTACTATCTTAATTAGCCGAATAGGAATTTATACTCTATTTTTAATCTCAATCTCTCTCAAAATGTTTATTTCGTTGTTATTTTCAAGTCATGCAAGCTAAATTCAATTTCCCAAACAACATTCATGCATATCATTCACTAGTCTCTATGTGATTAGACACGACATTCATTGAGAGATTTGTTTTAATACAACGAATATGTATACTCTTTTTTAAGGAACAATATATTTTGGACGTTATCACTTATAAGTGATATAGATATCTCTCGATTAATAACTCTTACCCAGCAGATCGAGGAGGAGAAATTGAAGGAGAACGAGAGGGAGACCAATAGAGCTAGGACCTAACATTTAGAGTACTTCTAATAGAGGACCGGTGGCAGGCACTGTCCACAGTCACAATAGAGATTATTAACCCCAGCTCCATTATCAACCAGTGTTCTGTCTAGATGCAGAGGTGATCATAGAGGTAAAGCATCAGGCTCTAGAGGTCGGAGGAGCATGTTAGGGGAGCACATTTTCCCAGCTTGTAGGAAGTATGGTAGGAACCACCTAGGAGAGTGCTTGGTTTGCTCAGATGCTTGGTTCAGTTATGGGAAGCTCGGACACATGCGTAAGGATTATCTATTAGCTAGATAGGGTGATAGTAGAGGCCATGCCCAGCTATTACTTCAGTAGCTCTGATAGCTCACCCACCTCAGCAGGACGTATCTTCTAGTGCCGGTGACAGGCAACGTCATAACCGGTTCTATTCACTTTCATCTTTCTAGGAGAAAGAGAGCTTACATATGTGTTGTGGGTTTACAACACATTCGACGGTTAAAACTTAGGAAAAATGCTTGGTCTTGAGTATGTTTATGCGAATATGAGGTGTTTTTGCTTTGTTTTTAGGGAAATCATTTTTTGGAGTTAAATTATGGAATAGGAGAGGAAAACATACAGAAAATGGGCCAAGTGTAGTCCTCCATACGAGTCATACCATGTAGCCGTGATAAAAACCAAAGATTACGCACAACTATTGGGGCCATGTACGACTCTTGGTATGAGTCGTACAATCATGGTATGAGTTGTACTAAGGGGTCATGGAAAGAAGCAGAAGTTTGCACTTGCTTGAGTTCCTAGTACAAAGGGAATGCACGAGTTGTGACAACATCATATGACTCGTACCAAGGAGCCGTGGTGAAATGTAGTAAGTATGTCAAGTTGGCAGGTGTTAGAGTAAAAATAGAGACCATGAGTTGTAACAACACTGTATTAACCATACCATGGACTCATGACAAATTCTAAAGGATTCTAGACTTTATAAGATCAGACCACAACATGAAACCTATGACTTGCAGTGTAATTGTACGAGTCGTTCCTTCTCTCAAGACTTAACCAATTTTCAAGACTGAAGTGCATGTTACAGATGGAAACAATGACTCGTGGCTTCATGGTGCATGTCATAGGACCTGGCGGCCGTAGTTTTAGTAGTTTCCCCATTAATTTAGGAAAATTTTCCAAATATTTCTATAAATACTTTATAGGTTATTTTCTTTAAAAGGACAGATTAATTATTTTTGTATTTGTGATTCTTGAGTTGTTCGACATTCTTGGAGACCATCTACATGAAATTCTTAGAGATTTTATTCATTGTTTTTGAATTGATCATACTTTTGATTGTTCAATAACAAATTGGTTTTTTCTTCAAACATCCTTGTATGTTGTTAATTATGTTTTCTTTCATGAAATCTAATTCTTTTCTTGCAATCATTAATAACTGAAACCTCCACAACTAGGGTTGTGGGAACGATGGAGAATTAACTAACTAGGGTTAAAGTAAGGTGATTCTAAACTAATGCATGTTTGTATTGTTCATCTATTAATCATAAACATTTCTTAGTAATGCACAACATTAGGACTTCCCTGAATTCTCTATTTGCTTAAACCTAGAAAGGTAGAGATTAGGAAAAGAGAAGAACAAAAAAGCCTTGAACTTTAAGTTTCATTTAATAACTTGAGTTGTGGTTGCATGATAGTTAATATGGAATAATTGATAAACAATTGTCATCCAATAGGGATGAATATTTGGATGAATCCATGTTATTAGTTCTGCAGGCTACATATTGGGATAGATCACTAGCTTAATAACCCAAATTTGTTATGAACTATGGGGAATACTCCCCTAGTTAATTGCATAAATTTGATCACACAACAAGATACTACTTTCTTACTTGATTCTTTCTTTAAAACTCCCCATTAGGAAATAAATGTACTAAAAGCATAAATGCTAGTGTTATTCTTCATCCTGACCATATTCCCTATGGGATCGAATGCAACTAGTTGGGTTCTTTATTGACACCATCCGCGTCATACATTTATAGGGATATGATTTAAGTGTTATCACTCACGAATGTGGTCACTAGTATGTTAAGAGTCCTCTATTTTTATGTTTATGCGTTGCTAGATCTAGGGCCACATTATTCTTTATGACTCCTTATGTTTCTATCAATTTCGATGGCAGTCCTATAACCCTCTCAGTACCTTTTCTCAGTCTCTACTCCTATTAGTGATTCAGTTATAGCTCGATCAGTATACAAAATTGCCTGGTCACAATTCTTTAAGAAGTCACCTCAACTAACTTAGCAATGTTAGAAATGACCAATTTTGATATTACTTTCAGTATGGATTGGTTGTATGCTTGCTATGCTTCAGTTAGTTATAGAACATGATCACTAGAGTTTTGGTTTTCAGGTGAACCAGTCCTACAATAATAGGGTAGTTCAGCAGTGCCTGTAGGTTTCTTTGTCTCCTACCTTAAGGTCAGGAAGATGATATCCAAGGGTTGTGTATATCATTTAGTTGTGGTTAAGGATTCTGAAAACCCGACTCTCCAGTCAGTTCTTATTGTATGTGAGTATCTAGAGGTATTCCCAAATGATCTACAGAAGTCCCTCCCTAGTGGGAGATTAACTTCGGTATTGACCTTCTCCTTGACATGCAGCCCATATCAATCCCTACTTACAAAATGGCTCCAGCTAAGCTAAAGGAATTAAAGGAGTAGCTAAAAGATCTCTTTGATAAGGGATTCATCAATCCTAGTAAGTCCCCATGGAGTTCCCTAATCCTCTTCATGTGGAGGAAATATGGTTCTCTTAGGATGTGCATTGACTAACGTTTGTTGATCAAAGTCACAATCAAGTATAAGTATCCCCTCCCCAGGATTAACGACTTGTCGACCAATTTTAGTGTTCCAATTTCTTTTCGAAGATAGATCTCAGATCTAACTATTACTAGCTCAAGGTTAGAGAGAGTGAAATTCTGAAGACGGCCTTTAGGACTCGGTATGGTTACTAAGAATTTGTAGTTATGACTTTTGGACTACCGAATGCTCTTATATCTTTCATGAATTTGATGAACAT
The DNA here is from genome assembly GCA_018107945.1 of Datura stramonium. Classification (NCBI taxonomy): domain Eukaryota; kingdom Viridiplantae; phylum Streptophyta; class Magnoliopsida; order Solanales; family Solanaceae; genus Datura; species Datura stramonium. The sequence goes on from JACEIK010011163.1 coordinate 25,057, forward strand.
GGTGTTCAAGAGGTATTTGAATATGTTTGTCATTGTAATTATAGATGACATCCTTTTGTATTCTCGGAGTGAGGAGGAGCATGTCACTCACTTGAGGATTGTGTTTCAGACATTTAAGGGCCGTCGGCTATTCACTAAGTTTAGCAAATAAGAGTTTTGGTTGCAGTTAGTTGCATTTATTGGCCATGTGGTGTCTAGTGAGGGTGTGTAGGTAGACTCTAAGAAGATTGAGGCAGTGATGAACTGGCCTAGACTTGTCCGCCCTCATCAGGAGCATTTTGGGTTTTGTTGGCTACTATTGGAGGTTCATGGAGGGAGTTTCATCCATTGTTGCACCTTTGACTAAGTTGACACATAAGTAGGTCAAATTTCTATGGTCTGATGCTTGTGACAAGAGTGTTCAAAAGCTAAAGACTCGACTTTTTTCATCTTCAGTACAGAACCTGCCAGAGTGCACGAATGGCTATGTGTTGTATTGCGATGCTTCAAGGATTGGCCTTGGATTTGTGTTGATGTAGCATGGGAAAGTGATTTCTTATGCCTCGAGATAGCTTAAGATTCACGAGAAGTATTATCTTACTCTTGAACTTGAGCTAGAAGTGGTGGTGTTTGCCTTAAAGATTTAGAGGCATTACATGTATGGAGTACAAGTGGATGTGTCACAGATCACAAGAGTCTTTAGTATGTGTTTCCTCAAAAGGAATTGAATTTGCGGCATAGGAGATGGCTTGATCTCGAGGATAATTACATGAGTGTCCTTTACAATTCGAGCAAGGCCAATGTAGTGGCTATTGCTCTTAGTAAGTTGTCCATCGAGAATGTGTCCCATGTGGAGAAGGGGAGAAAAAATTGGTGAAAGATGTCCGTAGGCTTTCTCGCTTGGGGGTTTGCCTTACCGATTCAGCGAATGGTGGTATTATTGTGCAAAAGGGTGAAAAGCCTTCTTTTGTATTAGAAGTTAAGGCAAGGCAAGATGAGGATCCTATTTGGTGAAATTGAAGGAAGTAGTTCAAACTAAGAAAGTGGATGTTTTCTCCCATGGAAAGATGGTGTACTCTAATATTAATGCCAATTATGCATTCCGGATAAAGATGACTTGAGAGAGAGGATGTTGAGAGAAGCTCATATCTCTTGTTATCCTATCTATCCATGTGCCACCAAGATGTACCATTATTTACAGGAAGTCTATAAGTGGAATGGCATAAAGGACATTGCAAAGTTTGTGACTAAGTGTCCGAATTGCCAGCAGGTGAAGGTTGAGCACAGAGATTGGGAGGTATGCTATAGGATATTAGTATTTCTATTTAGAAGTGGGAAGATATCAATATGGACTTCATTATAGGTCTTCCACAGACACGCTGACAATATGATTTTATTTGGGAGGTTGTGGACTGTTGACCAAGTAAACATATTTCCTAACAGTTAAGACTACGGACACAGGGAGGATTATGCTAGACTTTACATATGGGAGTTAGTTCAGTTGCATAGAGCTCCCTTGTCTATCATTTCTGATTGGGGTACTCAGTTCACTTCTCAGTTTTGGAAGTCATTTCAGAAGGCCCTTAGCACTCAGGTCAAGCTTAGCACAACTTTTCACCCACAAGTGGATGGTAAGGTTGAGTGTACCATTCAGACTCTTGAGGATATGCTGAGAGATTGCGTGATTTATTTCAAAGGTAGTTAGGATGATCATTTGTCTATTATTCAGTTTGCCTACAATCGTAATCACCATCCTAGAATCTAGATGGCTCAGTTTGAAGTTCTTTATGGATGAAGATGTAAAACACCTATTGAAAGGTTCGAGGTAGGTAAAGTCTATGTTGATAGGACCTAATTCAGTTCATGAGGCTATGTAGAAAGTTTAGCTTATTCGAGAGAGGCTAAAGACAGCTTAGATTTGTCAGAAATCATATACCGATGTTAGGAGGAGAGAGCTTGAGTGTGAGGTCAATGATTGGGCATTTCTGAAGGTGTAACCCATGAATGGAGTTAGGAGGTTTTTCAGAAAGGAGAAGCTTAGTCCCTGATATGTTATTCCTTATAGGATATTGATGACGCTCAAACCACACCGCTTACGGAAGTGAGAAGCGGACGTTGTCAATAAAGAACCCAACTAGAGGTTGGGGTTGATCCCACAAGGAATAGGGAGACTGGATTATAGCCGGTAACTGAACTTGTAAGGTAGTTACTTAAAAATAGGGGGATTCTTAAGAAAATCAATAATAAAAGAAAATATCAAAATTCAGATGTTAAGTCAATATTAAAGGATAACAAGGGTTTGTGCTCCCAATGGGTTCATAACTACAAGGATAACTAGGGTTTGTGTTCCCCATAGGTTCATAACTACTTCGTGTATACACTCGTGATTATCACCAATACTTACTTATAGAACTGATAACTTAGGTTCATTAAAGAGACCAACCAGTCTCTATTGAATGACTATACCCAATCACTCAACCAAGTCTCATGAGCGGTTTAAAAACTATCCATTATCACTAAGTTCCAAATTTAACTATCCTACAACCAAAGCTCAAGTTAATACAATGATCATCAAGATAAAGGCTCTGTTGTAATTCTCTTTTCCTAATCTCTACCTCTTCGACCAAAGCATGTAAAGAATTCATGCATGTCCTAATGCTACGCACTGTTAAAAAATGTTTAAGAATGAAGAGAATACAATATAAGTATTTCTATTGGTTTTAAGATCACTTTGTGTAACCCTAGCTTGTTAATTCACCATGGTTCCCACAACCCTAGCTATGGAGATTTTAACCTTTCATAGCTGCAAGGTTGCGATTAGCACTCACAATTAATAATAAAAATCAATACTTACAATAATGATTGAGAAAAACACTTCCTTCAATTACTAAACAAAATCTTGAAAAACAAGTAGTAAGAAAAAGAAGAATTAAAGAACAGGTTGATCACAAGTTAAAACCAACTCAATTCTCTCTTTCTCAAGGTTTCTACTCTCTAAAACTATCAAAATTGACGTCCCCTATAAAAATAAAACCTAAAACATATTTATATAGACACTAGAATCCTTTTCCTAAGACAACAGGGTGAATTTCTATATCTATCGCCGCCATTGCCACGACTCGACCTACGATCTGTAGCATGCTCCTCTTATCAGTAGCTTCCTCTCGTACAATCTCAGCTGGCTAAATTCTGGCTCTTTGTTGGATCTGGGTATGACTCGTACCATCAATTCATGACTCGTACTGAGCTCACATACTTTGAATCAAAGATTTTGAAGTTTTTTTGAAGTTCATCACGACCAAAATGGTACGACTCATATATTCGTCTTACAGGTTGTACTTGCTTCTCGTAGTAGGAGTCAGAATCAGATGCAATCTTTCTTGATTTCATCATGACTCGTACAAGCCTGCTACTAATCGTACTGGGACTCGTGGGTCACATATGCTCTACCTTAACTTTCAGCAACTTCTCATGGCGACCAAAACAACTCGTAGGTCCTTCCTACGATCCGTACTGTGGTCTGCACTTTTTTCCCATTTTGCACTTTTTTAATCTATCTTTTGCAATCTTCAGTTCCAACACCTGTTTATTGTGTAACAAAAGGAAAAGTACCTCATATCCACATAAACACACCTAAATCCATGCTATTTTCTTAGTTTAGAGCATCGAATATGCTGTAAACCCATAGCACATCAACACTCTCAACTTAAGACTTTTGCATGTCCTTAGGCAAAGAGAAGAAAAACTAAAACACGACGCTCAACTAGACAATAGACTTAAGATACTACAACCAGTACTCAAACAAACCTGCACTTTCTATACAAAATATATTGACCCTTTCTCATGGAACCACATCAGCTAATGTACTACAAGCAACCTCAAAACATCATAAGCAGGGATAAAAATATGTCATCTAGCTATAAACAGGCAGTCAAGTCATCACCAATGTTTTTCACACAGACCAACAGTAAAAGAAAATATAATCCATGTACCCTCACACAAATGATGTCCCCACTCAGATGTGAAATGTCAAACATGATATGGGACTAAGCAAGGCGCTCACTCTCTCAAAGAAGTTACGAGTATTATGTGTCGGATACCATAGGCTTTCCTTTATTTTCTATGCGTTGGTTTTTCAAATGGTCGAGTTAAGATCACTATAGGACTTGGTATGGCTTGTAATGTAGGCTCAGGGCTGGAAATGATAAATATGGAAGATTTTATAAGTGACTATCCCTTCCTTGGAACTACATACATTGGCTACACTATTCACATAATTCACCCTTTTATTTTTTCATTCCCCTTTTTCCCATTTTGTTCTTTTTATTCACATTTTCATGGGTGTGGTGAGTTCTCTCTTCTTTTTTTTTTGTTTCAAACTTTCTTTGAGCTTTATTTGTCAACATTTACAACATTTTTCATCCTTGTCTTTTTATCTCACCACATCTCATATTCCACCATTTCTTTCTTTTCTTTTCTTTTCCTTTCTTTCATTCCTACCTTTTATCCACCCCTACTCTAGCCACCCTCAACTTAAGAATTTTGTTTATGTTGAGGTTCACAATAACCAAGGAAGGACCAGGGCTAAAATAGGTTCATTACAAGAAATAGGTACAACTAATCGGTAAATGAAAGAAACATGGTCTATTAAGGCTCAAACATGGGATCAAAGGATTCATGCAACTTTTGGTAGGGAAATATAGGCTAACAGTGAGCTAAACAAACAATAGCCTATGATCATATCCTAACCAATCCATCCTTATCCAATGTAAAGACCAACCAGGCAAGTTCTAGATCGACACCACAATATCGAACTGACTAATATACCTCACTCACACATGGTACATGAACTATTTTCACCTCAATTGTCTTATTTATAAATAGCTTAACAAAACTACTCATGCTGACAAAATAAGTTACATCCAAATATCCACAGTAATCATGCATGTTGTCACAAATACATAACTATTTTATCAGAATTTTTTTCAGGGTCAATTTTTTTACAAAAAAAATAGTGCAATTTTATTGGCTGAGTACTCCTAGGCTACTTTCTAATTAAACAAAAATCAAAAAATAAATATAAAAATCCTACACATGTCGGTTCTACTAGATAGCATGTTTGAGGGAAAAGAAACACGACAAGAAAAACCCTCAGACGGAACAAAAATCCCAAAAATAACAAGTACACCCCCTCCCCTTTTTTGGAAAGTTAGCTTCGTCCCCGAAGCATCATCTAGAAGATCATATCAAAGAGAACATACATGTGACACACTAGGCACTCTTGTCATCTCGCCAAGGTTGTACCTCCGCTACAATAGTGGCACTAGCGGTGGCTGGCGCGCTCAATTGTGTGTCAATAGAGTGAGTGGTCCCCCCACCATCAGCAGTCGTGGCCGCTTGGATGGCCTCTGAAAATTTCTGTGCTGAATGTGGCTCTCCCAAAGGGTCATGGCCACAGGCAAGCTCGGGGTGGTGTGCGGTGGAGCTGCCTGCTCCTCTTGCTCTCTCATGCAGCTCAGTCATATGTTTGTCATGAGTCTGTGTGCTCACTGCTCTAGCTCGCTTGCGCTGTTTCCTCTCCTTCTATCTTCTTTTTCTCAAACTCTCCTCACTAGCATCTTCAGCACCTTTTTTCTTGCCTTTATCACCAGCTACAGTTGGTTCCCAGTATACTGCCAAATCAATATCCTCATCAAGCTCAGCATCTAGGTCCCGAAGAGTGGGGGCTACTAAAACTGTTGGTTGTCGTGATGACAACTCAACTACTTGGCTTGGAAAAGCCCCCAACTCCGCATGGAGACTTCTGGTATTAGTTTGCTCTGCTATTCTCTTATTGAAACGGATCTCAAAACAATCTAGGCAGGCATGCAGAGCCTAAGCTACTGCCTCTATCTCTTACTTAACCCATGGTTTGACATTATCCATCATGGCCTGAATCTTACATTCTGCCATGGTGAATCTCTAAGATAAGTTTTGGAGGAAGTCCTATTGTACCAAGATGTACCCTGCTGGTGTCTTAGACTGCATGATGGGCAATGGTGTAGCTGAGGTGCTGGGAGTTGACTCTGAATAACCGACGTCTGTAGCCAGTGTCTCGCTTTGCTCGTGTGTCATGGGGACATTCACCTGTACTCCCCACTACTGGTAGGACTGCTGGGATATCTGTAGGAATCTTAGATCTGCTTACCGGGTTTTTCTCATCCCGGATAAGGACTTTGTCTGCAATCCTTTGGCCTCTAATCAACTGCTCATCACCCCGTGGAATATCTGCCTCCTTGCATAATCTGAATACCAGACTCCAAAATGGGATAGTATTGATTACCCCCACTTCCCGTTCTTGTATCTCATCGACTATGATCCACGAAATATTAATGGGGTAACGAGACATGAGGCATGCAACCAAAGCTGCTCTGTCAGCACTCTGTGTGTTTTCGTTGACCGTTGGTGCTATCCGATGGCGCACTAGTGTCTAGGAGGATTTTTCAATGAGGTTCAGTGAATTCTTGGTCACCTGCTTTCCTTTTGTAACCCATTCAGCCTCATCCTTATTCTCAGCAATCACCTCAACTAGCCAATGTAGCTACTTCTGTCGCTCCTGCACACTGAAGGATCTGATCTGCTTCATTTCCTCCACCCTGTAATCAGACTCTAGAATCATCCTGGTAGGCAAGAACTGTGGGTCGTACAACAATCGAGCAATGGTCTTCTCGGATATATCAACTTCTCGAACTTAGACCATAACCTCTCCAAATGAGGCTGATCTTTTATTTTCTACCCTTCTTTTGCCCTTACCTCCATTGTGGCCAAGTAGTTTGCATAGAACTCTCGAACTTTGTGTACTGTGTTGGAGTCTTGGCCATCCACTCAAAATCATAAAAGCAAAAAATCCACTTCATCTCCTCAACTTCATTCAATGTGGTTGTCAGTATCTGAAGTTCTTTTTGAATACTCCTCTATGTCTTATTTTTGGCGGTGAGAGAGATGCCTTGTTCATAGATTTCTTTGGCTCCCCACTCTCCACCAAATCGTGCTATTTTCCTTGGGTGGGGTCTGCTCTTGTGCAACAACAGGAGCCTCTTCCTCCAACTCATCATTGCCGGTTTCCTCTACACTCTAGGTCTCTCCTTACCCTTCCTCAACGTTGGAGTCGCTCCCTTACTTTTGACATTTCTCTCTAAATCCCTCTTCATACTGGGGAGCTTGAGCTGATATGCCAGTGGTTGCTTCATCTTGGGCCTTTGCTCTCGCCCTAGTGGTTCTGGTTCCATCAGTGTCTAAGGTTTTTACTTGATACTCCTCAATAGAACCTCTAGGTGAGTCTCCGGCCTTGTCAGACTCCGAGTTAGTCGGTTCATCAATCAATCTCCTTTGGGCTTCTAGTTTATCTTCCACGCATTTGTATGTCATTGTACTTGTAGATAAAGAAGTTAGCATTCCATTTTTGAAAAAAAATTAGAAAAGAAAGTTGCAGCTTTTCACCACGGGTCAACAGTACGAATCATACCATGAAGGTATGACTCGTAGGAGGTCCTAGATTCTGAGTTATCTAAGCTACAACTCAAAGGTACGACTCGTACAATGAAGGTACGGTTCGTACATTGAGTCATCTGATGTAGCTCCAATTTAATGTTCTTCTAAATTTTTCTACAACTCATGGTACAACTCATAAGTCAACTCCACGAGTCATATTGAGAGATTTGTTGTGTGTCATTGTTTAGTTCTGGAGTACACGTTCTTAGTTAGACTCGTAGTGTCTAACTATGATCTGTACTATGCCTCGTACACTTTCCAAGCTTTTTGTATTTTGTTTTCTCAGTGTGCATTGGTCTTTCTTGGCATATCTTGGGTACTCATCCCCCTAGGTTTAGGCATGTTTCAAACTTATTTCAACAATGCTCAACCCTCACCTTATTCTTTTAGCCTTAACCCGTAGCCCAGAACCCCTAAAAACTTTTTTGTTGAAGTTTCAAACTCAACATCAAATTCATTTAAGTTTTCATGAGTATCACAGTTACAATCTGATAAAATTGTATTTCCTTTTGAACCAATCTTTTGAGTATCACAGTCGACTTCACAAAAGCTTGAGTTTTGGCCCCTCCCACTATTATTAATAACTGATTGAGGGAATTCAAAGCGGAATACATACTTGTTTGTTGTTTCATGGACCGAAAATTAACTTCTAGGGATTTGCAATCTTAGTTGGAGAAAGTATTTTGCTCGATTTCTTGGTGATGAGAAACTATGGGTGTGGGGGAGGTTACTTCGTTCATGGGCTTGTGGTCTTTGCATGGGAGAGGGGTGTAATTTGAAGTTTAAATAGGTAGGCACATATTAAAAAATTTGGATCGAATCGGGTTATTTTGACCCATCACGACTCGTACCACGAGCCGTAGGTAGACCCCACGACTCGTCTCCTGGACTCATGGACAAATTTTTAAAGAAAACTTACCTGATGACCTACGAATACATCATATGACTCATACCACTGAGGTACGATCCGCAGGATGACTCGTAGGTCGTGGTTTGGAATCTTTTTTTCTGAACTTCACCATGGCTGCTGCTATGACTCATAGGATCTTGTTACGGGTTGTACTGAGAACCGTAGCAGCTGAAGTTTCATCCTCTTGTTTTCAATTCTCCCTGCACACTGAGCACACATTAGTTCATTAACTTAGGTTGCCTCCCAAGAAGTGCTTTATTTTACGTCGCGGCACGACGTAGGTAAGCTGGTTACTCAGACTTCAACAGTTCACCACTTGGGTTGCCTCCCAAGAAGCGCTTAATTTAACGTTGCTGCATGACACAAATATCTTGACTTCTCAGAATTCGTCTAGTGATTCATACTCATTCTCTAGTGCTTAGATCACACTAAATTCCTTGGGTTTCTTCATTGTCTTGTAGATGTTGAATGTGACCTCCTCTTGATTTAGCCTAAACTTCAACAAGCTAACTTCTACATCTACTAGAGCTCTTCCAGTCGCAAGGAATGGTCGCCCCAAAATGATGGGGACCTCATAATCAACCTCGCAATACAAAATCATGAAGTCTGATGGGAATATAACTTTATCTCCCTTAACAAGCACATCGATTAGGATCCCTACCGGCTTCTTAACGGTTCTGTCAGCCATCAGTAGCCGCATGTTGGTTGGTTTAGGAGTTCCCAATCCTAACTTCTTGAATACAGCCAAAGGCAACAAATTAATGCTAGCTCCCAGATTACAAAGTGTCCTTGCGAACTCAACATTACCAATCATACATGGTATAGTGAAGGTACCTGGGTCCTCCTTTTTCTGTGCTAAGACCCTTTTAGCTATAGAACTACAGTGATGCAAATTGTCAATAGGCTCATAACTCACCGATCTTTTCTTTGTGACCAGGTCCTTCATAAACTTTGCATATCCTGGCATCTGCTCTAAAGCTTATGGTATGTTCACAGATAGTTGCTTAAGCATTGAAAGGAATTTCTGGGACCTACCATTCTCCAGCTTCTTCTTCATCCATTGGGGGAATGGTGCCCTTGATCCTTGGCAGCTTTCTTCTCACCTCTCGAGGCCTCTTGCAACTCACCATTCTCTTTCTCATCACTTGTGTTATCATCCTCCATTATGCTCTCTTTCTTTGATTCAACTTCAACTTGAAACTAGGGGTCAACTGCGGTTTTACCACTCCTAGTCATTACTTCCATACAATGTGCATCGTTCTTCGGATTTTGGATAGTGTTGCTAGGCAGTGTACCCTTTTGTCTAGGGTTTCTTGATGCTGACAGTTGCACAAGTTGGTGTTCAATTTGCTTTATGGCAGTAGTATGTGATTCCACCTTTTGACCCATACTTGACAAGTCTCCTCGAATCTCCTTCAGCTAATCATCGGTGGACCTCATCTTTTTCAACATCTCAGCCATTATGCTCTCCAACTTGGATTGACCAGCCTCCCCTTCTCGTACATTGGGAGGCACATAGAATCTAGCCCAGTCATTGTATAGCCATCATTGCGCCTCCAATCACCTTCATGCTCACGACCTCGACTCCTATCTCTGAACTCATTTCTGTTGTAGTTGTCTCTTTACTGGTTCCGACCATGATTTTCAAAATCTTTGTGCCAATCGTCTTGTCTAGACGCTTGGACGTTGGTTTGAAAACCCACCACCTGGCTATCCAAAAAGTTGGCCTCCTCCTTAGAATCAGAGTGATCAACTCCTTGCTCCCTTCCTTGAGTACCCATTTCATTAACCTGCTCGGCTCCATCTCACATAATATGCTTTGTTAGCAAGTCCAATGATCTGCGCATGTGAGCCAACTCCTGGTCGCGCTCTTCTTCTTTTCTTCGTTGGTCTGCATTTAGACCAACAACATATGTTCCTGCCACTACATCAGCCTCCCTCATATGCCAGGACCTATTTATCTTAGTCACGCTGTCAAGAATGGTGGCAGCTTGCTCCTAGGTGTGAATCATCAAAGCTCCTCCAGCTACCGTGTCTGCTACATCCTTGGTGCTATTGTTCAGTGACCTGTAAAAAATTTCCAACATGCTATCATCTAGAATTTTGTGGTTGGGCACTTAGTCAACTTATTTTTGAATCTCAACCAAGTTTCAAGAAGTGCCTCAGTCTTCATCTGTCGATAAATATAGATCTCATATTTTAGCTGTAACATCCTGGATGGGGGAAAGAATCTCTCAAAAAAATCCTGTTTAAGCTCCCTCTAGTTGATTATGGAGTCATTGGGCAACTCCAATTACACAAAGTTGCTTCCCAGATAAATAAAAAGGGAAGAGGCTGAGCCGTATTGCATCCTTGCTTACTCCAGGCAACCTGTACACCTTGCATATTCTACAAAGTTCATTAGGTGCAGGTTGGCGTCATTCGCTGCATGACCACTAAACACCCCTTTCATATTTAGTAACTGAATCATAGTGCATGTAATGTCGAATTTGGCCCCAATGGGCAGTGGTGGTGGCACAATTGCTCCAGTTGACCCAACTTTATCAATATCTTGGTCATCATCATCATCAAAGTACTAAGGGGTTAATCTATGAGCTCTATTGCCCCACCCTTGTCGACTAGCATTTACCACTTCCTCTCTCTCATCTTCCACATGCTATAGTGCAATTTTCTTAGCTAGCTCGACTTGCCTATGTTCTTCAGTTATGCGGGCCTCTCTTTGCTCATGGTTTTCTATGTTATCCAGTGCTCTTTAAATTTCTCTATTTAATGGAACACGAGGATCTCCTCTACTCCGAGTGCTTGGCATTCACCGGAGAACAACCCGTGGATATCAAAAACACAAAAATAAACGTAATTAAAGAATTAACTATCAAAAAGTTAATTACAAGCTAATAACCTAGTTTCAGTCGAATTCCCCAGCAACAGCGCCACTTTTTTATAACGCTCAAACCATATCTCTTACTGAGGTGAGAAACGGACATTGTCTATAAAGAACACAACTAGAGGTTGGGGTCGATCCCCATGGAATAGGGAGACTACATTATAGTCGGTAACTGAACTTGTAAGGTAGTTTTTTCAAAATAGGAGAATTCTAAAGAAAATTAATAATAAAAGCAAATACCAAAATTCTGATATTAAGTCAATATAAAAGGATAACTAGGGTTTGTGTTCCCCATTGGTTCATAAGTACTTCGGGTACACACTCGTGATTATCACCAATACTTCCTTATAGAACTGATAACTTAGGTTCATTCAAATGACTAACCAGTCCCTATTGAATGACTATACTCAATCACTCGACCAAGTCTCATGAGCGGTTTCAAAAACTATTCATTATCACTAAGTTCCAAATTTAACTATCCTGAAACCACATCTAAAGTTAATACAATGATCATCAAGATCAAGACTCTGTTGTAATTCTCTTTTCCTAATCTCTACCTCTTCGATCAAAGCAAGTAAAGAATTGGAGCATGTCCTAACGTTGAGCACCGTTAAGAAACATTTAAGCATGAAGAGAATACAATATATGTATTTGTATTGGTTTTAAGATCACTTTTTCTAACCCTAGCTTGTTAATTCACCATGGTTCCCACAATCCTAGATATGGAGGTTTTAGCCTCTCATAGCTGCAAGGTTGCGCTTAACATTCATAATTAAGAATAAAAATCAACACTTAAAATAATGATAGAGAAAAACACTTCCTTTAATTACTCCACAAAATCTCGAAAAACAAGTAGTAAGAATAAGAAGAATTCAAGAAAAGGTTGATCAAAAGTTAAGACCAACTCAATCCTATCTTTCTCAAGGTTTCTACTCTCTAAAACTATTAAAACTTATGTTCCCTATAAAAATAACACCTAAAACATATTTATATAGACACAAGAATCCTTTCCTAAGCCAACAGGGTGAATTTCCATATCTGTCGTTGCCAGTGCCATGACTCGACCTACGATCCGCAGCTTCCTCTCGTACAATCTCAGCTGGCTAAATTCTAGCGAAGTGTTGGATCTGGGTACGACTCGTACCATCAAATCATGAATCGTACTGAGCTCTCGTACTTTGAATAAGATATTTTAAAGCTTTTTTGAAGTTCATCACGACAAGAATGGTACAACTCGTACCTTCATCTTACAGGTCGTACTTGTTTATTGTAGCAGGAGTCAGACTCAATATGCAATCCTTCTGGATTTCATCACGACTTCCTCATCACGAATCGTACAAGCCTGGTACTAATTATACTAGGACTCGTGGGTCATATCTGCTCAACCTTAACTTTCAGCAACTTCTCACGGCCACCAGTACGACTCGTAGGTTCTTCCTACGATCCGTATTGTGGTCTACACTTTTTGTCCATTTTTCAATTTTTAAGCTATCTTTTACAATCTTCAGTTCCAAAAGATGTTTATCTTGTAACAAAAGAATAAGTACCTCATATCCACATAAACACACCTAAATTCATTCTGTTTTCTTAGTTTTGAGAGTGTATATGCTGTAAATCCACAACACATTAGATATTGAGGCAACCTGGAAAAGTGGCTTATGAGTTGGAGTTATCGGCGAAGTTAGCTTCAGTGCATCTAGTTTTTCATTTATCTTTATTTAAAATATCCTTGGTGATCCAACTTTAGTTTTACCAGTGGAGAGCTTTGGGGTGAAAGATATCCTTACCTCTGAGGAGTTTCCGATTCTGATCCTTAATCGTCAGGTCAGAAAGTTGAGGAACAACGAGGTAGCATCGGTTAAGGTGTTGTAGAATCAACTAGTTGAGGGAGCTACATGGGAAACTGAAGTAGATATAATGGCTAGATACCAACATCTTTTCTCCTCCAGTTCAATTTTAGTATAAGGTACCGGTTTCCTCCTTAGTACTTTATTCAGTTTCATGTCAAGTTCATGTCTCTTAGTACTTTTCACGTCTTAGGATTCATGTATGTTTCATGAAATAAGTTTCGTTTTGTATCTCAGTTTGCAGTTAGTCACTCCGTCAGTTTTCAGTGTATAGCTCTCAATTTCGGGATCCTCCTTGCTTATCCGTTCAGCTTAGTAGCCTTTGAACGACCCTCAAGACGAGTTGTTCACAAGAATAATAAGTTGTTGGTTAGAGTGGAATCAGGATTAAACAGATGAACCAACAGTCCGATGTATGGGTCATGGGTTTTGCCAACGGGATTTTTAATTGGATAGTCCAGTGGTATTTGTAAAATCCTATGTTTTTAACTTCTAAGTGACATCGTTTTGGAAATTCTAAAGTATGTATTAGAGGGTTTTACTTATCTTAATTCCTCATTCATCTCAAAAACACTATAGTTGAGAAATCAAGCTCTCAAGGGAAGTAAGGATTCTTCATCTTCATCTTCTCCAAGTCTATTGAGTCTCAATTATAAGAAAGAATTTAATCAAACCCATGTATGTAGGGTAATGAATGGTGATTTCTTCCACCCTCATTCCCGATTCTAAATAAATTTTATGAATTCAAGTCTCTAATCATGCTTTATGAAAATTCTAGGGTTAGAAATTTTTTTGATGAAATCTCTCATGATCTTCTACGAATTCAATCCTCTTATGATTCAACCGATGATTTATGATTATGAATATATTATTTAT
>JACEIK010011164.1:21354-33016 GCA_018107945.1 Datura stramonium
ATATTTTTATTTTATCCCGGTGTGGTACACCGGCTGGAGATCTTTTGATTTTACCCCGGTGTGGTACATTGGCTGGAGATATTTTTATTTTACCCCGGTGTAGTACACCGGCTGGATGAATTTTATATATGGATTTACGGTTGGCTGGTCGCTGGCATTACAATCATAGTTTCTTTCTTGTGCATTTCTTAATTGCATTTTCATCTGTTTGTAGAGTTATTATCAGGTTTCAGTTTCCAGGATTCCAGGTTTTCACCATTCCTTATTCTTGGTGCAGTTATCTTGAGTTCAATTATGTTATAGTAAGTTGTTATCTCATGGTTACAGTTTCAACCTTACATACCAGTACATTTAATTCATCCTGACGTCCCCTTGCTTGGGGACCTGCGTTCGTGTCGCAGGTGCAGGTAGAGGTCAGGATGGCCAGTTGAGTAGGAGTTTTTGAGCTGAACAGATGGTTGGTATGCACCTTTCTTCCTGGAGCTAGGGCTTAGTTATTTATGCTTGAGTTTTGAGATGCAAGTATGGGTAGGTCGGAGCCCTATTCCAACCATCAATTAGTTTACTCTTTAGAGGCTTTGTGGACTCAGTGGGTACAGTGCTATTCATTTTGTGGCCTCGTCGTCTTATTGTGTTCTTGGTTAGCACACTAATTGCCTTGATTGCATTTCAATTGTTTACCCCATATTGTTGAGACCTTATGGGTCCAGTTTATTCTTCAATTGATTGTGACATGTGGCCTGGATGGTGTAAGTGTTGCAGTTACAGATGTCATATAGCCGGCTTCTCGATCAATCATGAATCGAGTGCCAGTTGCACCCTACCCTAGTTTTGGGGCGTGACAGCTTGTCCCAGCAACTCGTCAATTCTTTGAGGGCTTTCAGACAAAGTATTGTATCAGTATGTTGTGTAGTTGTTGTATAGATTTTTAGTACCTCATTAGACATTTCTTCTTTTTCGAGAAAGTTATTTAGTTATGTTTTTTTTCTCAGCTTCCACTTTTATTTAAGCCATGAGTTAACTTGGGGTCACTTGTGGAACCAAGTACCATGTTGCGTCTAGGGTGTAGACTCGGGTCGTGACACTTACTTTGTAGTTACATACATTTAGGTTGACAGACTTCCTCAGTAAGCATTACACCACCTTCAGTTGTAATCAGTGAGCACCACTATTATTTGGGGCCTTATCATATTTCATACTATGTATATAGATAGTATTGGGTACACTGGGGCATTGTTCCAATACTTTTTCAATTCATGTCATGTAATAGAGTCTTCATAGATTAGTATGTTCAGGTTATGTTCTTGTCTTTTTAATTTAAGTCTCCAATGTTTTCCTACAAGGCTCATCGACTTAGTATTTTGTACTGATGACTTCCATATGTGTAAATGAAGTATTTTCTCATGTTAGTTGACATCCAAGTCATTGTTTCATATCAATTGAATACATTTCTTTTGTGTATATTCAGGTAAGTTGGTCTGCTTGGTCAAGTTATGATATCAAAGTTAAGGCTTAATTGCAGGTTAGCCTCACCCAAGATCGGGGCATGACAAACTTTGTATTGAATACTAGGTTCAAGTGTCCTAAAGAGTCTACAAAGTTTTGTCTAGTATATTCCAACTTATAAGTGTGTTGTGCACCATCATTATAATTGGAAGGCCAGACAGACACTTTAGGAAAATGACCTTTTGTATTTTAGATTGTGCATAGAGCTAGGTCTCAAGAAATTAGTCTAATTCATGCATTATTCCATATCTTTTTAGAATATCCTTGCAAAAGGAAATACTTAGTTCATCTGACCAGGATATTATGGGGAGCTATTCAATGCTCACCAAGTTAGTGGTTACATACTCACAATGCTAGAGTGAGGCAACTCTAAGCGCGATGTCATAGGGAAGCTTAACAGGTTCCCTTGTAAGAGTACTTTCTGAGTCATGCATATGTTAGATACCTAGGCGTAGAGCTTTTGTCTTTTAAGTTAAGAGATATTGTCATTTCATGGTATGATATATGTGAAGAATCTTAAGGAAGAATGCTTCTCCAGTAATATAACGAGATTTTATGGAGGATTTTGTACATTATTTTCTTCGTTTGGATATTAGGAAGGCTGAGATAGATGAATTTGCAAGCTTCTGAAAGAATAACATGAGTGTGAAGAATTATAGTTTCAAGATTACCTCGCTAGCCAAGTATGCTTTAGATATGGTTTCTATTATACGTGTAAAGATCTATAAGTTCATACTCATCCTTGGGCCCTTCTTTATGGGTGAGTGTTCTATAGTTGTATTGAATAAAGATATGTATATCTCAAGAATGATGGAATTCTCACAACATATACAAAGAGAGATTAAAGCAACAGTAGTTATGGTGGAGTTCAAGGTACTATTAGGGAATTATCTAGTGGGAGACCATCTAGGCCTCCACATCTATCTGCCTATCACTAAGTTTCAAAGGTCTATATATAAGCAGGGAGGCCAAGCCATTCAGGAATAAAGTTATAGGGTATTATCCCCCAACTTTATGTTTTGAGATCAAAACAGCCGCGTATTTGTATTAAGTATGGAAAAGGACATCGGGTTGTTTGTCACCTTGGTAAGGTATGCTATGTGTGTGAACTTCTAGCTCAAATTCAGAGGAAGTTCCCCTTGGTCAGGCATGGCATTATTAATGAAGGTTTGGCTCAGCTCACTAGGTCAACTTCATCTATGAAAATAACAGCATATAGTGAATTTAGAGGAGGATCGAGATCCTAAGTGGACCAATACCATTTCTATATTTTGATTGATCACCAAGGGTTTAAAAGCATTGACATATTCTATTACATTTATATTATTAGTTTCTTTCATCAATTGTATGCCTTTATTGGTTCAGAACTCTCTTTACATCGTCATATGTGTATGTTACACCACTTAGTACATAATAGAAAACTCGATTAGAACCGTTCCTTCCATTTATGAGAATGATGTGTGTAAGTAAAACCATCTAGTAAGGCGCCTACTGAGAATGTAGAAGTCAATAGGGCCTGACCTATGAAAACATTTCAATGACTAATCTTGATTTGTGAGTATGATAAGTCGAGAACTACGGTTTAGCTCACGTGCAAGTGTTATGGAAAAATATTGTATTAAAGAATCTATGTAGGTGTTACATGCCATAAGATTTTAGCGGCTAGTGTGCTTGCATGTGGGCTTGTGGTGAGCAATGAAAGCTTGATGCGTACGCGAAGAGCCTCGGAGGCAGGACAAGCGAGGACATCGCCAAGTGGTGTAGCAGGGTCGGGCGAGGCCAAGTCGCGGGGTCTGCACGATGCGCTAGCCCTGCCTGCATGATGGGCAGTGCAGTGTGCCAGTCTGCCTGCACAATGGGCAGCGCAAGGCGCCGACTTGCCTTTGGGATGGGCAGCGTGGGGTGCAGGCACCTTGGCATGTAGGGAAGCACGGGGCGCCACCCCCTTGCCACCGCCTATGCCTATATATATGCCTCCTTTGTTAATTCAAATCATTTTATCAAATACTCCCTCGACCCGAAAAGATAGAAGATGCAACTTTCATCAAATTTTCATGAAATTACTTTATCAAACGTCGTCCAAACGCAAATTAATTTCGGTTAACAAGTTCTATGACTACAATAAGCACCTCTACAGAGTTATTTATTGAAAATTCACTAGGTATACCAGAACTCTGCCGAGTAAAGTTTGTCGGAATTACTCCAAATTGAATCCTAAATAGCCGCAGGCAATAGGTAAGCATTTCTCCCTTCTAAACTATCAAAAAATTTTGGGTTTTCGGTAGAGTTAAATAGAGTTGAATTATAGTTGTTATTATTATCGAAAGAAATAGTTGTTTGCCGAATTTATTATTGAAAATAGCCCTATTCTTTCAGCGTAAGGGGTGAAGTTGAGTGGAACCGCCGGTTATAGGTTGAAACTCATCGGTTAAATGAGAAATGACATTCGAGGTATGTTAAGGATAATTCCTTCAGCAAGTTATTCCTGTCGTATAGTAATGCAACATATATCCTTTTAAGAAAGCTAGAAGCATCTATGTTGTGATTAGTTGCTACTGTTAGTTTGAAATTAGCATTTTCTATTTAGATTGATATTTTCCATACCCTATATAGCCTTCTGTCGACCAACCTCAGGGTTACTAGTTGTGTCATTGCCTACGGGGCTATATGGATCACTCCAAGGAGCTATATGTTGTCACAAGGGACTATATTCAGGACCAAGGGTCATATTACAGTCCATCCATGAACGGGCTTCTATTTTTATGCCGCATTAGCATCACTGACCCTCTATCGAGCCTTTTGTGCCTCGAGTGTAGTTACAGGAGCCACCAGACTCAGACACAACTACAGGAGCCCAACGGGCTCAGTTGTAGACCTAGAGGCCTGGTAGGTTTGCTATAGCTACCTAGTGGCTCATATTGACCATCTTAGGGGTATATAGATTGGAGTGCGCTCTCCATGGATATAGCTTGTTGTTTTCTTGATTTGAAGAGAAGGTAGGCACTAGGAGTTCATAAGCCCAGCTAGGTCAGCTCAGATCCCAATATGGCATCAGGTGCCTGTCATGCCCCCCAAGGTGGGGCGTGACAAACTTGGTATCAGAGCAAGTTATATCCTAGGGAGTCTCCAAGCAGTGTCAAGTAGAGTCTTGTCTGTGAGTGTGTTTTGCACCACATACCATAGGCAGGAGGCTACGAGGAATAATAGCGTGGTTACCCTCCTTTCTTCTTCAGTCGTGTTGTAGAGCTATGTTGTATAAGGTAAATTCTTAGGCTTATATTATTCTACTTATTTCCATAATAAATGTCGGACACACGATGGACCACGATGGGTCGGGAGCTGGACATCGCGGCAGGAGAAGGCACAAGTAGGTTGCCTCGGTCAAAGCTGGCCCGATCTGAGGGCGTTAGGGAGATTTCATCCCAGTCTCCCCAGCGGTCTCTACCACCCGAGGAGCCCCTAAGGCAGCAGGCATGTCAGCACCACCCCCAACGGTTCCTATACCTATACCATCCAATTAGGAGGTTATGAGCACTATATATATGTTAGCTTAGATGATGGCCCCTCAGTTCAAGCCCGTGGTACTAGAGGTTGCTGAATCTTCGGGAGGACGTGGAAGTTCAAGTGTCTGAGAGTTCCTTGCCTTGAGTTCCCCGCAGTTCACAGGGATTGACTGGAGAGAGGACCCTCAGGACTTTTTGGACCGGTTATAGTGGATTTTTAGGGTGATGCATGCTACGCCCACAGAGTCGGTTGAGTTAGTAGTATTTTGATTATGGGACATAAGAGTGTTGTGATACGAGAGATGGGAAAGGTCCCGAGGCAGAGACGCTCCCCCTCTGACTTTGTCTAGCTTTACAGAGGCTTTCATAGATCATTACTTTCCACGAGAAATCCGACAGGCCCGGGTGGATCTGTTTTTGCACCTGGAACAGGGCTCGATGAGTGTTCGGAAATATGCAATGAGGTTTGACTCCTTGGCCATATATGTGCCAGCCTTTGCAGATACCATGCTAGCCAGAGTACATTGATTTATTATGGCTCCCAGAATATGTGAAAACTTATATTATAGCTACTTTACGGGAGGACATGGACATTGCCAGCATTCAGGCTTTCACTCAAAATATTAAAGGGATTAGGCAGCGATAGTGGGAGGTACAAAGGACAAATCAAGAACAGTGCCAGAGGGCCAGGCCCAATGACATGCAGGCAAAATTCCAGGGTAGACCTAGGCCATGAATATCAGGAACCTCCGCAGCAGCAGGGTGGTAGACCAGATCGCCGAGGGCAGTCGGGACCTGGCGAGAGTTCATGGGCATCTGACTCCCAACAGACAAGGGGGTCAGACCAGAGCAGGTCCACTGTGCCACGTTGTACTATTTGCAGCCGATGTTATTTTGAGGCGCGTAGGTATGGTTCTACTGCTTTTTATACCTGTGGACAAGAAGGGCATATGATGAGGGATTGTCCAGCTAGAGGTCAGGGTGATCGAGACCGACATGATAGATCTTCAGTAGGATCACATGCCCCAGTACGTTCAGCAGGGCACAGGCCCTCAACTCCAGCCAGTAGAGGCCAAGGCAGATCAGGGGCATCTAGCTCGAGTAGTGGTCCGGATCACACCTATGCTTTACCACGGCGACAGGAGTAAGAGTCATCGTCGGATGTTGTGACAGGTATGCTGCACATTTACTCTTAATCAGTTTATTCTTTGATAGACCCAGGTTCCACTTTGTCCTATGTTACTCCACTAGTGGCCCAAAAGTTTGATATAACACTAGACTTGCTTCAGCGACCCTTCTCGGTGTCTACACCTGTCGGTGATTCTATATTGCAAAAAGGATCTACTGGGGTTGCATTGTAGAGGTTGTTGGTTGCCAGACTTGAGCAGATTTAGTGGAGCTAGATATGATTGATATTGATGCAATTATGGGTATGGATTGGCTAGCGCCATATTATGCCAATGTGGAGTGTTGGACCAAGACAGTCCGATTTCACTTTCCAGGGGAGGTAGTGCGAGAGTGGAAAGGCAATGCAGCTACACCAATAGGGAGGTTCATATCCTATCTTGGGGAGAAAAGGTTGATAGCAAAGGGTTGTATTTACCATATTGTCAGGGTTCGGGATGTGCAAGAAGAATCCTCGACTCTTCAGTCCATTCCAGTGGTTAATGAGTTTCCAAATATGTTTCTAGAGGGACTTCTTGGTATGCCCCCAGAACGGGAAATTGATTTCTCTATCAACTTGCTACCAGGTACTCAGCCTATATCCATCCCTCCATATCAAATGGCTCCTATTGAATTGAGAGAATTGAAAGAAAAGTTGAAAGACTTGTTAGATAAGGGCTTTATCAAGCCGAGTACTTTATCGTGGGATTCGATAGTTCTATTTGTAAGAAATAAAGATGGCTCTCTATGCATGTGTATAGATTATCGGTTGTTGAATAAGGTTACTATTAATAATAAATACCCTCTTCTCGAGATAGATGACTAGTTTGATTAGTTGCAAGGGGTGAAATATTTTTCCAAGATCGACTTAAGGTGAGGATATCATCAGGTGCGGGTTCGGGGGAAAGATATCCCGAAGAGAGTTTTCAGGACCAGGTATGGTCATTTTGAATGTTTAGTTATGTCCTTTGGTTGACGAACGCCCCAACAGTGTTCATGGATATGATGAACATCTTCAGGCCATATTTAGATCTATTTGTAATAGTGTTCATCAATGATATTCTGGTGTATTCCCGCTCAAAAGCGGAACATAGAGATCAATTGCAGATAGTACTCCAGATCCTCAGAGGCCGCCAGTTATATGCAAAATTTTCTAAATGTGAGTTCTGGCTGAATTCCGTAGCTTTCCTGGGCCATATTGTATCAGAGGCTGGTATTCAGCTTGATTCATAGAAAATTGAGGCAGTAAAGACATAGCCTAGACCTACAACTCCAATTGAAGTTCGCATTTTCCTGGGGTTAGCTGGGTATTACAGAAGGTTTGTGGAAGGATTTTCTACCTTATCAGCACCTTTGACCAAATTGATGCAGAAAGCAACCAAGTTCAATTGGTACGAAGCCTATGAGCAAAGTTTTCAAGAGTTGAAAAATAGATTGACATCAGCACTACTGTTAGCCTTGCTGGAAGGCTCAGAGGGTTATGTTGTACACTATGATGCTTCAGGCGTTGGATTGGGATGTGTTTTAAAGTAACACGGTAAGGTAATCGCTTATGCTTCAAGGCAACTCAGGAAGCATAAAAATAACTATCCCACCCACGATCTAGGGTTAGCTGCAGTGGTCCATGCCTTGAGAATATGGAGGCATTACTTTTATGAGGTGCACGTGGATATTTTTACTAATCATAAGAGCCTCCAGTACATCTTCATGCAGAAGGAATTGAATTTGCGGCAGCGTCGTTGGCTAGAATTACTGAAACACTATGACGTGAACATTTTGTACCACCTTAGGGAAGGCTAATATTTTAGAAGATGCACTTAGCTGCAAATCTATGGAAATATTAGCACATTTGAGGCCAGAACAATGGGAAATTGCTAGAGAACTGCACCGGCTAGCCAATTTAGATATCCTAGTAATAGATTCAAAGGATAATAGGATTGTGATTCAGAATACCACAGTATCATCCTTGGTTATGGAGGTAAAAAAGGGCAGTATGAGGACCCTAACTTAGTACAGCTCAGGGGTAAGGTGCATCAAGGTGAAATAACGACCTTTGAATTGATAGAGGACGGGGTCTTAAGATTCAGAGGTCACCTCTGCATTCCAGATGTAGTAGGTCTCCACTAAAAGATCATGGTAGAGGTACATTATTCTCTTTACTCTCTTCATGCAGGTTCGACAAAGATGTACCATGACATAAAGGAGATATACTGGTGGCTTGGAATTAAAAAGGGTGTAGCTGAATTTGTATCACAATGTCCTAATTGCTAGCAGGTAAAGGCTGAACAATAGAAACCTAGCGGATTGACCCAGGAGATAGTGGTGCCTATGTGGAAATGGGAAGAAATCAATATGGACTTTGTGACAGGGTTGCCTCACACAAGGCGTAGATTCGATTCTATTTGGATCATTGTCGACAAATTAACGAAGTCAGCCTATTTCTTGACAGTCAGGACTACCTTCTCTGCTGAAGACTATGCTGAGTTGTATATTAAGGAGATAGTCTATCTACACGGTGTCCCTGCATCTATTGTTTTTGATAGAGGGGCACAATTCACAACTAGATTCTGGTAATCATTTTATAAAGGCTTGGGGACATAGGTTAATTTGAGTACAACATTCCATCCTCAGACAGACAGTCAGGAAGAGCGCATCATTCAGACACTCGAGAATATGTTACGGGTGTGTGTGCTAGACTTCAGAGGAAGTTGGGACAAGCATCTAACCCTTATCGAATTTGCATGCAATAACAATTATCATTCTGCAATTCAGATGGCACCTTGTGAGGCATGGTATGGGTAGAAATGTAGGCCCCCCATTGGATGGTTCAAAGTAGGGGAGTCAGGGTTAATCACACTTTATATGATCCACCAGTCAGAAAAGAAAGTAAAAATTATCAAAGTGCACATACTGACAGCCCATAGTCATTATAAGTCTTATTCCGATGTGCAACGTAGAGACTTGGAATTCGATGTTGATGATTGGGTATTCATCAAGGTTTCGCCGATGAAGGTCCTGATGAGATTTGGTAAGAAGGGCAAGCTTATCCCTAGGTTCATTGGCCCGTATCGGATCCTCCGAAGGATAGGCTAAGTGGCATATGAGCTAGAACTGCCTCTAGAGCTAGAATCTGTTCATCCAGTCTTCCACATGTCCATGTTGCAAAAGTGCATAAGGGACCCGTCCCTGGTTGTTCCAGTTGAGGACGTTCAAGTTACTAAGGAGTTAGCCTACGAAGAGGTTCTAGTTGCTATACTAGATCGGTAGGTTCGTAGGTTAAGGACTAAAGATGTAGCCTTCGTTAAAGTTCTATGGAGAAACAGATATAAAGAAGAGATGACTTGGGAACTTGAGGACGACATAAGGTCAAGATATCCTCACTTATTCCACGATTGATCCGGATTATGCAGTTGAGCTGAGGTTATTGTTTAGCTATTATTTTACTGCTCATATTATTAGGACTGTTTAGTTGTATCTCTATATGATGGAGTAGTTGTTTATAGCATCATGTGAGGCGCCTATGTTGGGCTTTTTCTGCGTTTCAGGTTTTCGGATAGTCCATACTACAGAGGAGACTCTACCGAAAATTTTATGTTATCATGCTAAAATGGTTGAGCCCTCTAAGCCTGAAGATCACATTCGAGGACGAATGTTACTAAGGAGGGGAGGATGTTACACCCCGTAAGATGTTAGCGGCTAGTGTGCATGCGCGTGGGCTTGTGGTGAGCAATGAAAGCTTGGTGCGTGTGGGAAGAGCCTCAGAGGCAGGACGAGCGAGGACATCGTCTAGTGGTTTTATAGGGTCGGACGAGGCCAGGACAGGAGGGCCTGTGTGACACGCCAGCCCTNCTATGTGATAGGCAGCGCGATGTGCCAGCCTGCCTACGCAATGGGCAGCGCGAGGTGCGAACCTTCCTGCGCGATAGGAAGCGCGGGGCGCAGGAATCTTTGCACGTTGGGCAGCGCGCGGTGCCACCCCCTGCCACCGCTTAATCCTATATATAAGCCTCTGTTAATTCAAATCATTTCATCAAATACTCCTTCACCCAGAAATGAGAGAAGACACAACTTTCATCAAATTTTCATCTAATTACGCCGTCCAAACGCAAATTAACTTCGGGTAACAAGTTCTAGGCCTATGGAAAGCACCTCTACGGAGTTATTTCTATAAAATTCACTCGGTATACCGGAACCCTAACGAGTAAAGGTTGTTGGAAGTACTCCAAAATGAATCCTAAACGGCCGCAGGCAATTGGTAAGCATTTCTCCTTTCTAAACTCTTGTTAAATTATGGGTTTTCAGTTAAGTTAAATAGAGTTGAATTATTATTGTTATTATTATTGAAAGATATCGTTGTTTGCCAAATTTAGTATTAAAAATAGCCCTATTCTTCGAGTAAGGGCTGCAGTTGAGTGGAACCTCCAGTTATAGGTTGAAACTCATCGGTTAAATGAGAATCGACATTTGAGGTATGTTAAGGCTAATTCCTTCGGCAAGTTATACCTGTCGTATAGTAATGCGACCTATATCCTTGTAAGAAAGCCAGAAGCATGTATGTTGTGATTAGCTGCAACCGTTAGTTTGAAATTAGAGTTTTCTATTTAGATTGGGACTGACCCTATCCTATATAGCCTTCCGTTGACCAACCTCAGGATTACTAGATGTGTCATCGCCTACGGGGCTATATGGATCGCTCCAAGGAGCTATATGTTTTCCCAAGGGACTATATTCAGGCCCAAGGGCCATATTATAGTCCATCCACAAATGGGCTTCTATTTTTATGCCGCATCAACATCACTGACCCTCCGTCGAGCCTTGTGTGCACATGGTGTAGTTATAGGAGTTCACCGGACTCAGACACAACTACAGGAGCCCAGCGGGCTCAGTTGCAGACCTAGAGGCCCGCTAGGTTGGCTATAGCTACCCGTTGACTCATATTGACCATGTTAGAGGTATATAGATTTGAGTGTGCTCGCCATGGCTTATGGGGGTCCTTGGCGGGTTATTCTGTGCTAGTTGTACCTTCAAGGCTTATGGGGGCCAGGTAAGGTTCTTGTTTGCATTACTTATTGTTAGTTATATAGTAAGATCTGAGGCTATTCAGGTTGTTGATCTTGGGCATATTTATATGCCCAAGTGATACTCAAATGCGTCGTTTTGTCTTGTTTATCTAACGATGTTTGTAAATTCTCATTTAAATTGTAGTAAAATGGAGAATTTATACTAACCAACATGATTAGCGTTGTTTTGCAGGAAAAATGTAATTTTATGAAGCTACGATGCATGTTGAGAGGAATCGGAAATGGACTCGGAAGCGAGCAAGGAAATGGCCAAGGAAAGTAATGAGTAAAGGAGCTCCGCGATGGAGCCGTGTCACACTGCCATTGCGGAGGCATTCTGTCTGGAGGATTAAATTGGCAACAATTCCAGAGAAGGTCCGCGTTGCCTCCGTGGCATGTTGGACCTAATTACCTGGAACTTGAAATTCC
>JACEIK010011166.1:15310-39038 GCA_018107945.1 Datura stramonium
TCCCGGCTGTGTGTGTGTGTCACTAGGCGCTTGCCTATGCCGGCTGCATGTCTACCTTGCCATGCCGACTGGGTGTCTCTAGCCTACATTGTTCGCATTAGAATTTCCCTTTCATCAGCCTTTCACTTGACAGCCCGAAAAATCTCTAATCGTGACAAGAAAACTTTTCCCTTTACATGTCACTAGGCATTATAATAGCACTTGGCAGCACGAAAAACCTCTTATTTTGACATTGTTAACATGCCTTTCCTTTACATTTTGCTGGGCATTAGAATTTTCCTTGAAATTTTTCTAGGCATTAGAGTTGCACTTGACATCACGAAAATAATATGTTTCCTGGCATGCATGGACATGGAACTTAGCATTTGCACCGGCTTGAGCGCGATACAGTACATATTTTAAGTACTTGGGGCCGCTGGCCTATGCCATCATATTTCACCGAAATTGCCTTTGACGTGTCACTATGCACCGACCCAAAAAATCTCTAACCATGGAAAGCCAACTTTTCCCTTGACATGTCAGTAGGAATTATAATTGCACATGACGGCATAAAAAACCTCTAATTTAGACATCAGTAATCTGACTTTCCTTGACATGCTTCTATGCATTAGAATTGCCTTTGACATGTACCAGGGCATTAGAGTTGCACTTGACATCACAAAAATAATATGTTTTGTGGCATGCTTGGACACGTAATTTAGCATTTGCATCGCTTGGACACATAATCAGTTGGATTATTACAAGACCTTTCAACACTTGGTGGCGTTTCTTAAAGGAAATGAAGGGATTCTTAAATCCCCATTCAAAAAAAGTTGGAGAATGATAGGATTGGAAGTGGAGGGATGAATCAGAGTGATAAAGGGCTTAATTGACACACCCCAAAACTGGGGTAGGGCGCGACTGACACTCAATTTCAAAGAGATAGAGAAACTGGCTATATTGCATCTAAACTGTAACAATTAGGCCATCTAGGCCACTTGTCACAGTCAACTATACATGAAATTGGACTAACCAGGTCTCAACAAACATGAAAAGATAGAATGCCAACAAGATAACAATAACATCTGAGAAGAACTGCGGAAGGCCAGCTAGGCCACAAAACACTCTAGAACTGAACAACTATACAACTAGTCCACAAAAGCCTCTAAAAGAATAAAAAAATGCAGAATGCATGGGAGAGGGCCCCGGCTTACCCATCTGTACAACAAAACTCAGAATGACTTAACCAAAAATAGGCTCCTGAAAGAGGGAAGCATACCAACTCCGCACTGGATCTAAGCTACTATTGAATCGGATGAGCTAAGCTCCTACCTGCACTTGCAACACGATTACAAGGTCCCCAAGCGAAGGGACGTCAGTACAAAAATGCATTGGTATGTAAGACTAAAAGTTGTAAATAAAACAATGCCAAAGATAAATTGAAACCATAGAAGGTAATAGTAACAACCTGATACTCTGGAACCTGTCAACATAAACATAGGAAAATAATAGTTGAACATAACTTAAAAGATAGGGTAGAGAGATAATCTGTAACTCTACAACTGACTACCCTATATGCAGACTAGGTGCATGAACATAACATAACTGACTCATATGCCAACACTTCTGACATTAGGACCGAAGTTTATGAGAATTTCTTGGTGGCTACTTGACACTTGGACTAGGATTTAAGTATGTCTTCTCGATACTTAGACCAAGACTTTAAGAGTTTCCTGATACTTGGACCAGGACTTTTCGGCCGGCCTGACACTTTGAATAGGATTTTAATACATATTTCCTCGCACCTTCAGCAATCTGATACTCAGACCAGAGATGGCATGCCGTATTGCTATCGCAGCATCGCACAATCAGTCATCTGATACTCGGACCTCTCGGTAATCAATTCAAATCATGCCAATGAACAAACTGATACTGAAACCAATAGCTGAATAATGTGATATATATCTAACTTAGATAACAGGTCAAACTCGGAGGACCAACTGAACAATGCAAAGTAACTGACTCAGATAACGGGTCCAACTTGGAGGAACAACTGAATATCATACCCCTAGCAACTAACAGGAGGGGACATAAAACATATCATGACTTTAAAGCTTAACATGAATATAAGACTCGAGGAACATGACACTGGACCTCGCTTAAAGGTTCTTAGAACCATCTCTGGATACTTAGACCCAACTTGGAATACTTCGACTCCATATAAGTACTTAGATTCACTTTTTGAAGCTTAACTCGACTTGAACTCATCTTAGAGTACTTAGACTTAGTTATGGGTACTTAGCGTTAACATTCGCTACTTCAGCACCTAGTAACTCGATAACTTGCCAATAGCTTAAGGAATAGGAGTTATTGAATTCCTTTTAAGCCTCAGGAACACTGAAACATACACACATGAAGGTAGGTAACCATAATTATGAATCACTAGTTTGGTACCCTTGTTTATCCTTAGGAACTTAACATTCTTTCTCAGCGTATGTTATTCTCACGTCGCCATCTTAGCGTCAATTTCTAGTTTCATAACGTGACTAGAACCTCATACATAATCAACATAACATATACAACATAATGTAAAGGATCAGCTAACAATGCCCACATTGAGGGGTCTCCAACTCGATGTACAACTGTGAAAACAATCATCATGATATCACACTTCAAATGCCTCACTTGGGCTAGATATAATCTCAACATTTAACTTCAATCAAACATGAACATTTAAATGCTTAAATGAATCTTAAAATAATTCCTCGAGACTTGAAAAGAGGTTGTTGGCTCATTCAACTCACAATGCACGAATCATTCCTAAAAGAATAACGGATGGGGCGGCTTACATGCCTTTCTATCCGATGAACTTTCTTACTTCAATGATCATCCCTTAACCTTATCAATCTATTGACTTTATAGGAAATTGTAAATCCTAATAGGTAACACAAAATGCAGCCCCAAATAACTCACCAAAGGCAGTCACAATATCAACAACAACACACAACAACATTAACATTATTTATTCATTTTCTCTACTAGTTTTCACTTACTTTTGAGGGAGAAAACAATTGAGAACATTAACTCACTTATGATGTAATTCTTCCCTTTAAAGAATAGTATATTTTAAGACAAAGATACTGCCAAAAATACTAAGAAAAATGAACAAAAACTCAGCTTAAAAATAGTTTATCGGCAGCTTACTTGGCTGCCAATTTCTAGCTTTTTGCTTGCAATTTGAGGGGTTTAAAGAGGGATAAATTCGTACCTTCCTCCTCGGCTTCAATACTTATTCAAAGATGAATATATAGGAATAAACATCCTTTAAAATTCAGCAATGTCTCTCCAAAACGTTGCCAAAACAAGCTCCAAAAATAGCCTTAGCTCACCTTGCACATTTGGAAACTAACTCTTACTTGTCTTGTGATTTGCTTGAAGTTAGCTTGAGGTTTCCTCTTCAAATTTTCCTACTCTAACTAATGGAAAAGAGAGAGAGATAAGTCCCTAACCAAGCTGGTCGATTTTTATTAGGATGGAAATGTTTTTCACAACCCAAAATCTGATTTTTAAATAGTTATGGCAGTGGAGGCGCTAGGGCGTCATGCCCACGTCAACGCTCAGGGTGCTTTGATAAAATGCCCATAAATTCTTATTTCGAACTCTGATTGATGAATGGTTTGATGTTCTGAAAACTAGACTCGAAAAATATTAATTTGATAGGTCGTGAGCCTTATAATTCATTATATATTGGGAGATATAGTTGTTTAAAATTTACACTTATGTATGAACTTCACATACTCTTTGCTTTTCTGTTTGTACACATTTACCTTGTCATCTACGACCAATATACAACCTGTACATCCCTTAACATAGCATACAAATATCAAATAATAACCAAAAAATTTGAGGTGTACCATTCTTCCCCTCTTAAAAACATTCATCCCCGAATGGAAATTAATTTCGCTTAATATGCTTTAAAATAGATACTCAGTAACTTAGGTATCAAATGATTACCTTAATATCACATTGACATTTTGAATAGGTGAGGATATTTCTTCTTCATTTCCTCCTCAGCCTCCCAAGTTACTTCCTCGATATTATTACTTCGCCACAATACCTTGACTGAGGCAACTTCCTTAGTTCTAAGATTTCCGACTTGCCGATCAAGGATGGAAACTAGGACCTCTTTATAGGTCATTTATTAAGAAATTTGGACATCATTAGTAGGAATTATACGATTCGGGCCTCCTATACACTTCTGCAAAATTGATACGTCAAATAATGGATGGACTGCCGCTAACTATGGCGGTAACTCCAATTCATAGGCTACTTGCCCATCCTTTGGCTAACTTTATAAGGTCCAATATATCTAGGGCTCAACTTGCCCTTTCGTCCTAATTTCATAACACCTTTCATAGGCGACACCTTTAGGAAGACCCAATAATCAACAACAAATTCTAATGTTTGATGGCGCATGTCAGCATAAATTTCTGTCTACTCTAAGCTATCTGAAGCCTATCTATGATAACATTTACCTTATCCAAGGCCTATTATACTAGATTTGGCCCCAATAGTTCTAGCTCCCTAAGTTTGAACCAGTCGATTGGCGATCTACACTTTCACCCATACAAAGCTTTATACAGAGCCATCCGAATGCTTGTCTGATAACTATTACTATAGGCAGATTCTATCAATAGAATATGATCATCCCAAATTCCTCCAAAGTCTAGGATACAAGAACGCCACATATCTTCAAGTATCTGGATGGTGCGTTTAACCTATCTATCTATCTAGGGATGAAATATAGTGTTGCATACATATAACCATAATCAATGACATATAGGGATCAAGATATGACATCCAATCATTAGGAGAGAATTGAGCTATCACAATGTCATTTACATAGACAATTGGTAAAAGACAACACAAATCAAGTACTCTCACAAAAAATGAACTCCCCAACACTTACAGATATATAAAATAATGAACTTGGGACTAAAAAAATGGGACTCTCACTCTCCCAAAGAAGTTCCAAATACTGTGCAACGGATACCATAGGCTTGCCCTTATTTTCTCTACTTCGGCTATTTGGAAAGTTAAGCTAGGATCATTATAGGACTTTGTTTTACTTGTAATGTAGGCTTGGGCTGGGTATGATAAATATGGAATTAAGTGACTAAACCCTACTTTGCACTACATACTTGTGGCTCTACTTTACACTTTTTTACCCCATTTTTCACTTTTCAACTTTTTCCTCCCTTTTCTCCATTTACATGCAATATGTGGGTGTGGTGTGTTTTTCTCATCTTTTTCATTCTTTTCTCTTGATTTTTCTTTTCTTTTTCTTTTTTCTTTTTCTTTTTTTTTGCTTTCTTGTCACAGTACACCTCATCTTTAACTTTTTTTCTTTCATTTCCTTTTTCACCTCCCCAAAATCTATGCACCCCTACTATAGCCACCCTCAACTTAGGCATTTTTCCCGAGTTGAGATTCACAATGTTCAAGGAGGGACCGGGGCCAAAACAAGTTCATTATAAACAATGAGTAGGTTAAAGGTTAATCAAATAAAAATGGTAATATAAGGCTCAAACTTGGGATCAAGGGATTCATCATCATTTGGTAGGGTAATTTAACCTAAAGTGTCTAAAATCACTAACAGTCTAGGATTATCTCCTAACCAACTATCCTAAAACCTATGTAAAGACCAACTGGGCAAGTTCAGATCCTCAATGAAGTATTGAACTAGGTATACATCCTCACTCACTCATGATACCGATTTTTATTGAATCTACCTATCTAGTTCATGCACGGCTAAGATACAACTACTCATGCTCATAATTTAAATGCCATATAAAGATCCACATAAGTCATGCAATTGCAATTAACTACACAGCTAACATCAAAACAATATTTTCAAACTGGGTCAATTTTTTTCAAAAACATTAAACTAGTGCATTTATTAGATGAAAAGTAATTATAAGATACGTCTAATTAAACAAAAACAACCTAAACATGCCAATTCTACTAAATAGCATTTTCGAGGGAAAAGACACACGGCAAGAAAAATCCTCAAACGAATCAAAATTCCCAAAAATACAAGTACTCCCCCCCTTAAAACATGCTTCATCCCCAAAGAATAAAATATGTAAGAACAAGGGAAAGGTAAGTACCTTTGGTGCACTAAGCACTCCTGTCATCCTGCGGAGGTGATACCTCCGCTGTATCAGGCTAGTGGTGGTCAGCGCACTCAATGGTACCTCTATTGGGGGATTGGTTAACCCCGCATCACTTGTGGTCGCTTTCACAACCTCAAGCTCTACTCTGTCTGAATGTGGCTCCCTCGAAGGGTCCTGCCACCCAAAATCACTCTCTTGGAAGGGGTGGAGCTCCCCGCTCCTCTGGCTCACTCCTGCAACTCCGACATATATGTTTTGTGAGTTTGTAGGCTCTCTACTCTTGCCTGCTTTCTCTATTTCTTCTCTTTGTTCTTCCTCTTCTTTGAGGACTCATTTTCAACTTCCTCCGAGACCCTCTTCTTCCCTTTTCCTCCACTAGAAACCGTCAGGCCCCAATATGCATGCAAGTGGAGCTCCTCATTAAGCTCAGCGTCTAAGTCCGGAAGAGTAGGCTCTGCTAGAATTGTCGGTTGTCTAGACGAAAACTTAGTCACTTGGCTCCGAAGAGCCCTCAACTCCTCCTTGAAGTTACCAGTGTTCGGATGCTCCACTAAGTGCTTGGAATCAGTGCTTGAATCCATAATTCATCCATACAACCCCCTCACAATCTCCTCAATCTCCGCCTTTACCAAAGGCTTGACGTTTTCCATCATATATTGCACTTTTCTCTCTATCACCATTAGCCTTTTAGCTATCTTTTGGAGGAAATCATGAGGGACCAACACATACCGAGTTGCAGCATAGCTCGGGAGACCTATTAGAGGTGCAGATGAAGAACTAGGTGATGCCTCTGTATGGCTGGCCTCTGTATCCGGTGTCTCATCTAGCTTCACTGAGGTGGGGGCATTAACCTGCTCTCCCCCAGATGCCTGTGGTACCAGGATTGTTGTAGGAAGTCTAACCCGGCTTATCGAGTTCATTTAATCCTTAATCAATCCTATATACACCATGCTCTGGCATCCAATCTTGATATCAATATCTTTCAACAGTTGGACCCAGGCATCTCTTCACATCTGGTAAATAAGGCTTAGAAATGGCATGGTGGTGCTCAACCCAAGAGCGTGATCTCGGATATCGTTTTCTATCACCCTTGAGATATTTATTTCATACCAGGATATGATTCACGCTACCACAGCTACCCTATCTGTGTTGAGCGTGTTATCTGTCACAGTTGGCATCAGTCTATGGTGAACTAGTGTCTAGCAGGCCTTTGCTATGTAGTTCAGGCGAAGATTTGGTGACCTGTTTTCCACTAGCCACCCACTCAGCTTCCTCCTTGTCCTCAGCTAGGACTCCAGCTAACCACTTGAGTTGGATCGATCTCTCCTCACGACCCAACTACTTCACCAATTTCAGGGCATTTATCCAGTGGTTGAACTTTGATGTGGACGATGGAGCTATGAACTGTGGCCCATAGAGCATCCGTGCAATGGTTTTCTATAATATCTTGACTTCTTGCCCCCAGACTAATACCCTGTGATGTTTGGGCTGCTCCTTCAGTCACTTTCCTGTCTTCTCCAGCATTAGATAATAGTTGGCATAGAACTCCCTGACCATCTCTAGACTATATCAGTTAGGGTCCTAGCCGTCCAATCGAACCTATAGAAGCTAAAGATTTATTTTATCTCCTCAACCTCATTCAAGGCACTTGTGAGGATCCACAGTTCTTCCTAAATGCTGCACCCTGGGTGTTGCTTGGATATGAGCGCCAAGCCCTGCTCATAGATCTCTTATGGCCCGAGCACATGCCACCTTATGGTACGCCTTATTGGAGGTGGGGTCTGCTCAATTTCCTCTGTGGTATCTCCTTCTATAAACACTGCCTCATTGTTTTCATCTCCAGATTGGTCCTCCTTGGACCCTTCATCATCATTATTGCCACTTCTGGACTCTTTGGGCAGCTCTTCAGCTCCTTCCTCAGGCTAGGGAGCTTTAGAAGATGTAGTCATGGCCGCCTCGGCCTGTG
Organism: Datura stramonium; assembly: GCA_018107945.1. Lineage (NCBI taxonomy): Eukaryota > Viridiplantae > Streptophyta > Magnoliopsida > Solanales > Solanaceae > Datura > Datura stramonium. The sequence continues at coordinate 23,432 of JACEIK010011166.1, forward strand.
CTCTGGCTTGTTCCTAGTTGTTTTATGGCTCATTAGTGTCGAAAGTCTCAACTTGATATTCCTCCACTGAACCACTAAGGGTGTTTCTTGCATGATAAGAGTTGGAGGGATCATCTCTCAATGCCTGCGGAGCAGCTATTTTAGCTCTAACACCCTTGTCCTGGGCAGTTTTGGATGCTTTTTTCTTGATTTTCATTGCACTTGTAGAGAAGAAGGTTAGTATGTATGATCCGAGATGAAGAAAGCTAGAAAAATTATCCTCTGTACTTTTCCACTAGTCTACAATACGATTTGTACCATGGTGGTACGACTCGTATTATGACTTGTAGATCATGATTATTCGGTCATGACTTCTTGGTATGACTTGTACCAGACAGCTACGTTTCGTACTAAGAGTCGTATGAGGATTTTCCTTAATTTCAAACTTAATATATTTTTGTACGACTCATGTTATTATTCCTGATTAGGTTCTATGAGTCGTACAAAGGGTTGTACCATTATCTGTGAACTTTGACCCTTTCTGCCTCATGGTACGATTACCAGGTACGACTCGTAGTAGGATCCTACGAATCGAACTAGGCTTCATACCAACACTTACACTTTTTATTATCTTAAGACAGTCCAAATGGGTCATGATTCAAGTCGCAGTGTGAAACCACGAGCCATAGGAAGATAGGAAGACTCGTGAAGCCTGCCCACCTCTTGTTTGGGTTTAGTTGTTCAGGAAATAGATTATTTTTATTGGGTACTCAGTCTCCCCCTTTTAAGGCTACCAATGTTCGTTGTTTATGTGTACACAGTTCATTCCCAACCCATTTCAGACCCCATAACTCAATTTTTCAATTTTTCAACAACGTAATTTAGTGTTTTAAGCATTTCGAAGTTCTATCCATTTAACATAATCACACAAGCTATTGATAATCTTCCTCAACCCATTTTTGGTGAGTTTGAGGAATCACAATCGTCCATTAGTTCATACAGAGGAAGGTTTTTGAAAATTTACATGGTTACTTACTTGAAGTTTTCAAGTGTTTGCTTGCTTCTTGATTTAGGGTAGAATTTTGATTGTGCGGGAGTAAACTTTCACAATTTGAGCTTGAATCGCTTGGGAAATTGAGTTACGGGTGTGAGATATTGGGTGAGAGTCATGGGTTCGATAGCTATGCTTGTGTTTGATTGAGTGTCAAAAAATTTGATTTTAAATAAGTTAGGGCAGAGATTTGAGGAATCAGAGTCGAGTTGGGTCTCATTCATTAAATCATCCCATCACGACTCGTACCACGAGTCATAGGTTTGACCTATGGCTCGTCCCTTTGACTCATAGCATGAGACTTAAGAAATTTACCTGGGGACCTATGAGTACATAATATGACTCATACCATTTTGGTACAAGCCGTACTATGGCCCGTAGGTCATCACTTTTTTGAACTTCCACACTTGGCATGGTTTACGTCATAGTAAGTACTATGACCCATACAATATAGGTATGATTCGTAATGACCAACCGTAACATAAAATCATGCTTTAGCTCAGTCTATGCCTTGAACCGCGGATGGTACTACAAATCGAACAATAGTCATATGACTCATACTGAGACTCATAGGACCAACCGTAACATAAAATCATGCTTTAGCTCAGTCTATGCCTTGAACCGCGGATGGTACTACAAATCGAAATAATAGTCATATGACTCATACCGAGACTCAGTACAAATACGTGCTATAATTTCACTCCACATGTTTTGTCACGCCCAAAAACTGGGGTGGGGCGCAACTAGCACCGATTCATGATTGACGAGAAGCCGGCTATATGACATCTCTAAATTATAACACTTAGGTCATCCAGGACACCCGCTATAACCAATCGATTTAATAAACTGACCCATAAGGTCTCAACAATACGGTAAACAATCGAAATGCAAACAAGGCAATTAGTGTGCTAAAAGCAACAATAGGCCGACGAGGCCACAAACTGAATAACACCATACACACTAAGTCCACAAAGCCTCTAAAGAGTAACTAACCGATGGTTTGAACAGGCTCGGACCTACCCATAACCGTATCTCAAAACTCAAGAATTAATAACTAAGCCCTAGCTCCAGGAAGAAAGGAGCATACCAACCATCCGTTGATCTCATGAAATGCTACTCAAATGGTCATCCTGGCCCTTCTCACCCCAAGCACTCGGCGGCACGAACGTTGTGTCCCCAAGCAAGAGGACGACAAAGATGAAATGAAATGTACCGGTATGTGAGGTTGAAACCGTAACCATGATATAACAATCCTATAATAACTAACTTAGCACATAAACTTATAAAGGATAAATATAACCAGGAACTCGCAACCCGTAATTGATATCAACTTACTTAACATAACTGAACTCAAGATAATCGAACCAGAATAAGGAATGGTAACAACCTCGGGAATCCCGAAACCGAAACCTCGATAGCTAACTCTATAATGAGATGAAAATGCAATTAAGAAATGCACAAGAAATAAACTATAACCGTAATGCAAACGACCAACCAACCGTAAATCCATATATAAAATTCGGTCTTAAATGGTGTACTACACTAGGTAAAATAAAAATATCTCCACCGGTATACCACACCTGGGTAAAATAAAAATATCTCCAGCCGATGTGCCATATCGGGATAAAATAAAAATATCTCCAGCCGGTGTGCACAACGGGTAAATAAAATATTCCCAAATTTCCAATGCAATACCGGGTAAAAATAAAAACATCTCTAAATGTGCAATACGGGGTAAAATAAAACATTCTAGCTTGCACACACGGAAGTAAAATAAAAACATCTTCAACCGGTGCAATACCGGGGTAAAATAAAAACATTCTCAATCATAATCGTTAATGGAGCCGATAAAGCTTATAATTTGAAGGTCAATTTAACACATGAAGCATTGAAATGACAAATTCTTAATCTGAGGTCGTAATCGGTCTCTTTCATAACATATGAAGGTGAACCCATATGGCCATGTAAAATTAGAAAAGTTGTCTACATATATCACGTAAAGATGTCAAATTCATATACAAACATGTCAACTCGACTGACTTGACCACCGTGAGGTTTAGCCAACATAAGAATTTTAGAAGACTTACAAGAAATGTCCTATGTAGTCTTACCACTTAACGTATCGCTTGAGTAGAAGCACATAGATTCCTATTTCTACACAATCCTTTGACATATGAGAACTACATATATATACTGCCCACAGTATGGTCCTTTTACATGTATCGACAACTATACATTGGAACTTCATTGCCAAACTTATCACGCCGATGAGCACAGTGTGATAGTTCTCAATTCAATTGCCTTATTTGCAGGAAAATACGGGACTTATAACTTGAAGCTTCGAGTTATTGTCATAAAGCTTAACATATACGTAGAGCTGAGAGCTGAATTACAGACATACAACATACAGAGACTCATTTTAACGTATAAAACTCGTATTTAGTTAGCCGAGTGACCTCCCGCATGACTTCCCGGGATTAGAAGTTCTAAGCTTAACCGACCATTATCATAACCTACACTTATACTTACTTAGACATTAGGAAACATTTGTACCGAGAATCTCTCCTCTAAATTTAGGAAATTTAATTGATATCTCAAATGTTAAACATAAAGATGGCATGACTTGAATATAACTCGAAAGAATTACCGTATGTTATAACATGAAAATCGTACACATTAAGACATCTTACTGGGAAGACATATAAAGACTTGAGTTCTTAGACTTGTATACAACATCAGATACTTGACCGAGACATTAGCATAATTTTCGAAATATGATCTCTCAAAAACATCTTAGATCAGCTAGCACATTTCAACATATATTAGGGACGTAAAGACATAACTTAACGCTCTGATACTTGGAGCTCTATAACTTGGGAACTCGTAAAATAATCCCCAAGTGATGCCTATAGTATATATGTAGTCATAATTTGGGTGATGTTGGATTAACTTACATAACTTTGCAACACATTCCAAAGCTTAAGAAAGCTTACATAATCATAAGTGACTTAGAAGATCCTAGGATTACCCTTTTAAGACATGGTAGAAAATTTCAACACTTAGAATAGATAACTTAACATAATCATTTAAGGGTATAGCAGAGAGCTTCTCAACTTAAGTTACTTTTTGGCGTACGTTCAACTCTAATTATTTTGTAGAAGGTTAACACTTTAGTGGTTATTCCTCAATGCAACATATACTGAACATAAACAACTTAATTTATAACTCTTTGCTAAATGTTTCAGAACAGGGTTAATCTTCCTAGTTGTTGCCTACCTCGTTCACAATCGTAACCCGTGACGTCTAATTTAACAACATTTTGCTCTACTTTCCTTATTCATCTTAACTTCTTTGCCAAAAATTATTCACTCTACACTAAAGTCTTTACCCTCGTGTTCACTATTCCATCAATTCTTATATACACTTACCTCTTTGCCTAATTGACAACATAGCCACGCTTTCCCCATAACATGTACCCATTTAGCTTATTCGCTACGTGCCGCTTGCTTAGCTTTAATGAGGAAAAACATAAAATCTAATTTTTATCTTAAGCACTTTAAAACATAAACATATAGGAGGGATTTACAATATTATTAAAACATCATTTCAATAAGCTCGTTTACCCTCAATCGGCTTAGCGTTATCTTCTTAGCTTAAGTTCACTCACGGTCGTCCGCCTTAGCATTTCGTACAAATTTCAATAAGTGACCAGATCTTAACATATATTCAAAATCCCTTATACAGTATACTTAAAAGGACCAGCTCACGATGCCCACGTTAAGTAGACTTCGATCATTTAGAACTCCAGCAACAATTGTATAAAAATTACGCGTTTCCCTTCACGTTTGTTTGCTTCAACCATTCTTAACAATTCAAGCTTTATGCCAAGTAGTTCCCAACTCCTTTGAAAGTATCATACATTCCTCAATATTATCTTAAGAAGATACAGAATATTGAACCTTTCAATAACTTAGTTTCCTGCAGTTTAAAAATACAAAGGGACTGTTATGTCCCTTTCCATGGACTTTTCTCTAGCCGATTTCCTATTCAATGATCGCCTTCAACCCTCCTTACTCCAGTGGTTTTATAGGCCAACAAATGTTTAATCTATATAAAAAAATGCATCCAAACATAACTAATAAGAGGAAGTCGAAATAGCAACAACAACATGTTGAGCCCCGCGTGGGCTGTGTCGACATAAGTAATATAGTGGCCCTTTTTAAGAGCCGGATGTCGAACCCATTGTGGACTCGGACCACCCAGCTAACTATCAGGTTCAAGTGTGATATTAACTTTCGCAAGTGTTAATTATAGAAGTTTTCGAGAAAGTTAGTTAAGTCTAATTGTGGTCAACGAAATACTCAAAATTCACTCTAGGAGCAACATAGAGTTAAAGCCTGATAATCATGCGATACTACGATTTGCAATGGTTTAAGTATGAAACTATCAATTGTCGTCTCACATATCGTAATTGCATGTTCATACCTTTAAAACCTCTAAACATGACAAACTAGCCTCACTACTCCATTGAGAGCGAGGATGCTAATTCTAGTTCGTGGGAAATTAACTACGTGGATGTGGTTTACGTGGATATGATTAGAGACTCGTACTTCTAATCATTCGACTCAACTTAGCTTAACAACTACTTCTTCGAGTGGTGATGTGATAATTCTAAGTTGGTGTCTAACTCCTCCCGTTTTATCAACCAAGCAAGGTATTACGTATATTTCTATCCTAATACAAATTATATCGTGAGATACAACCATGCTCCCTACATTTTCTTGTTCTCGCTTCAAGTAAATGCTTTCAAGCATTTGCCTAAGTTTAATGCGTATGTTTTCATGGTGAAAATCATAAAAAACAACCAATAATTAAGATTGCAAGACAAAACAACAATCAATAACTTAATTCCAACAAATTTCATAAGCAAAACACAATCATAACTCATGGCTTCAACCCTAGAGGAAGGGTTCTAGCCATTCTTGTTCGTACAATTAAAAGGAAACATGTTAAAGTGGCACATACTTACAGAAATTGGTAGAGAGAAGATGAAATTGATGAGCCCTAGGTGAGTTCCCCCACTTCTCCCTTCACTCCTAGGTGGTGTTCCGTATCAAAATCGTGACAAAATGATTTTAGGAGCTAAGGGACCTATTTATAGTAAAAGAGAATCGTGCAAAATTAAGTCTATTGTGGAATGGCTCCGTTTCATGGAGTGTATCGCGGAGCACCGCTCCATGACATGAGGTAACGCGGAGGCACACTGGAAATTGCCTCAGATGCCAAGATGCCGAGGGTTGCCGCGAGTGCCGGCGTGGCACGCCGTCGATGCAAACTGCGATAGCATGTTGCTTGTGCGCGTACGCCCGGGCGTGGCACGGTGCGCTGGCGCTGCCAGATGCCTGCCTGCATGATGCCTTCTCTCGTGCCTCGGCATGGGCGTGGCACGACGCCGGGCGCGGCACGCACAAGTGGGCACGCCCGGCAAGCGGCCGGGCCTTGCCAAGGCATGCTCCTTGCCGACTTTTGGGAATTGGTCCCGACTCCATTCCTCTACATCACCAACTTATAAATTAGTTCCTCAAATTCATTTAAACCTACAAAACAAGAACTAATCATGTTGTATAAGTACATATATTCACATTTATATAAAATCACATGAAAATGTATATAATTAATTACTAAACAAGACTAAATTAAGTTATATAGCATCACTCGGGCATGCTATTTCTTTTCCCGAGATCACAACTCCCACACTTAAAGTCTTGTTCGTCCGAACAAACCTTTACATCTCATGCACATGAAGACACATATAAAGGTTTTAGCAAGAGAATTCAAGCTACGGCCATACTGATTATTTTAGATAACAAGTTTAAAATGAAGCATGCACAATTTAATCAATGAACTGATCTACAACTCCGTTAAGACTTTTTAACCTCAAGAATCGACTCTCACCCTCGCAAATTTGCAAATCAACTCGACGAAATACAACATGAATTATATCCTTCATTCAACACGTGCCCTCACGGCAAGAGAGTTACCCATTTTCACACGCAAAAAAAATTTAAATCACAACATGTGTGGGTACATAATAGAATTACACTCACTCTCACAAAGAATTCACATGCATCATGTAATGACCTATAAGCTTTCCCTTAGTGTTTTACTCCACTAATTTAAGGATGTATGAATGTAAGATCAAGTAGGACTTTTTAGGTTCTAATGTAGCTAAGGGACGGGTAGGTACTATTATGGACAGTATTATGACTATCTTCCCTAAGCGCTTTAATACATCACGCCCTCATTACGAACTTCCCTTCTCTTACTTCACCTTTATTTCTTTCGCCTTTCCTTTTTCTCTTTGTTTCCCCATTTATTTAGGTACTCTTAGCTTATTAGTAAGGAGTTCTATAAGTAACTTTTAACTTATTTTCTTACTCCCTACCAATATTCCAACCTTTTCAGACAAGTGCACCTCTGCCCTTTTCTCAACTCCCACAACTCTTCTTTTTCCTTCTTTTTTACTTCGCTCTTCACTCCTTTACTCTTCGGATTTTTTTACTTAAGCGCTTAGGAGTTTTGTATCAAATTCAAGGTTAATGAAAAAAAGGATTAAGCTTAGGTTGCAGCTATCAAAGAATAGTCTCAAGGCTTAATGGGGCTAACTAGGATTAATTATTCAAGGTAGGTAAAATGAGGGATAAAAATTAGTCTATTCAAAGAAATGCCTAAATCATTTCCCTACAATTCAAATCCTTCATTTCGTTTTTATAAACACACTAGACAAGTTCTAGACACCCCACAATAGCACAGAATACTCAAAAACCTTACACTCATGGCACATGCTCAATTCAAGACACATTCAGCGTACTCTAACGCAAGCTAACTTCAAGAATTCAAAATTAAGTTTCAAATATTTGATAAAAGTAAAATTAGCAGCCTAAGTGTCTCTACACAGTTATACACTTGCATGCTTCAACACTGAACATACTTAGTCTTGGCAATCATGTATAGTATATAATGCGAATATCAAGCCATCAATTAGCTACGAGTTCAAAAACCAAACCTATTGACTAATAATTCCTCAAGACGGTCTTCATCCATCCATCAGTCTAAATGAAATTCCTAACTATGACTAAAACTTTATATACAGACAAAGGAAAAATTTATTCTTCGATTCAAAGACCGCCCGTCGGAAAAGAACCGAAAAGAAAAATCAACGGGTGATGAAGTCCTTCTTGACTCACAAAGATTTTTCAAAATTCTTCAAATATTTCTCACAAGCATTACATTCACCGCAATTTTTTTTTTTAATTTTCCTCACCCCACACTTAAATCCACTATGTCCTCATAGCATCAAAATAAAATTAAAAGGATGAGAAATACCCCTGAGCCTCTATGCCTAGCTAACAACATGCTTTTCTTCAAGTTAGCATAGGTGGGTGTTTGACCCCACACTTCTTTTCTTCCATGCTTTTTAGCTTCCTCCTCCTCGGGTACTCAGACTTCCCTTCCATATGTGCTTAACTTTCCACCAAAAGAGCAACACAATGAAAATAACAAAATCAACACCAACAAAAATTCACAATTTTTAACTGTGGTGTTCTTGCTGCCTCCTGCTAGCTGTTAGTTTATTTTACGTCGCGCACGACGTGGACCGTCCTTTTCAGACATCCTCATACCTGGGTTCCCGTTCAAGAACCATCTCCTCTTTTCTTTTTATTTTTAGAGGAAACATCCTCCACTCTATTCCTCTCTTCCTCCAACTTCTTCACACTCAAGACCTTTATCGACTCTGGCCGAACACTTGTCATTACCTTTGGCCATGAACCACGTGGAATCCCCCACCCCAAACTCATCCTCGACAACACACTAACCTAACAAAGGTTTCGGTAGTGTGGATGGGTTAATTTCTTGGTATACGCAGAAGAGTTCTTCTTCATCTCGACCTCATTTTCGTGGTCCCCGCTCTCAAATCAATCACCGCTTCCTCCGGTGCCAAGAATGGCCGCCCCAAGATTAAGGGTACCCGGTCATCAACCCGAAAATCTAAGATAATAAAATCAAGCAGGTATAATAAACTTACCCACTTTGGATGAGAAGGTCCTCTATTATTCCATCAGGTGTCACTGCGACTTATTTGCCACCGGCAAGATCAACCTTGTTGGCCTCGATTTTCCCAATCCCAGAGTGTTAAATAAAGAAAGGGAGCATTAGATTAACTCATTTCCCTAAATCACACAAAGCTCGTAGCACCTCAGCTTTACCAATTTGTATGGGGAGGGTAAAACTCCCTGGGTCTTTTGAGCTTTTTGGAATCTTGCTCAATACCCGTGACGCACTCTCAAAGAATGCTACAAATGCCCGGGACATCCACAAATCTGACTTTTTTTCGCCATCACCTCTTTCAAGTATTTAGCATACTTGGGCATTCCTCAAAATATCAATAAGAGGCAAATTTATGTGAAGTTCTTCGAAACTCTCAAAGAATCCTTTTTTGAAGCATTCCTCCTTTCTTCGGGAATTTCGAGGGAATGGTGGTGGTGGTCTTTGTGTCGGCTGCAATGAAGATTGTGCATTTTGTTGCCCAACACTCTAATTATCTCCCGTGTTGGTGGATGGTCCCGTCTAACTAACTCCGGCTGCACCTCCTTTCAGCTCTTTTGGCACTGCATCAGCTACCTGTTGTCCTCAGACTGATGGCATGGACTCGCCGGGGGTTAGGATCCATGTCGCTTGGTAATCCCCGCCGCGATCTCATGTTTTGAGCAACTTCTATCTCGACCCACTTGTTTTTCAAGATTGAGGTGGCCACTTGCTGATTCTTTAAGTCTGTTGCCATCCTCGCCTGATTTTCATCTAACTAAGTCTGGGTCTCCATGATTTTCTGCAATGTTTCCTCAATACCGCCGTCGACTAACCATCATTCCTCGCCTAATCTCCGCCGATACCGTTGTTGTTGAGGTCAGCTGATAACTCGCTTTGGTTTCCACCCCAAGAAAACGCGGTGGTCCTGCCACTTCTCGTAGAAGTGTTTCCAAAATTCTGATTGTTCCACTGCACATTCCCAACAAAATTGACTATTTCGAATTGGCTCCACAAGATTCTCGCATTGTGCCCATTGTTTCCAAATTTCTACACCAACTCGGGAGCTTGTTGAACCGCATTAACCTCGGCCCTACAGCTGGTTCATACTCGCCTTATTGAACCGAGTCATCATCTGATGCTGGAACGAAGCACCCGCGCCAAGAAGGCATTCATACCATCAACCTCTATCAACCCCCGATCTCTTTCCCCGCCCCCTCTCGATGACTCGCCGTGCCACTCGGGATTTCCTGAGCAATCCTCTTCAACAAAGTGTACAACCTTATTATAATGCCTTCTCCAAGGCTTGCCCACTCACTGCAGAGTCTAGTAATACTTTCGTGTGTGGGTCTAGACTTTCTTACAAAGGTATGAGCCAACACTTCATTTGATTGTTGGTGATGGGGACAAAGTCTCTCAATAATGACTTAAACCTTCTCAAGCCAAATATAAATTCTCATCAAGCTTCAGCTTGAAACTCGCATTTCACTCCTCAACTTTGCAGTTTGGCTCGAAGGAAAGAATCGATAAGGAACTTAGGCCAAATCATTCAATGGTTATGGAGTTCGGTGGATCAACCTTCAACCACTTTTTTGCCTCTCCCAACAATGAAATGGGAAGAGGGTAAGTCGATTACAATATGTGGACACGCTGGTGGGGAAAAACGTTTCAATAATCTCAAGAAAGTTCTGTAAGTGCTGTTGTGGGTCCTCATGTGTCATCCCAAAGAATTGACCACTAGAATGTAACAACCGCACCATGTTCTCGCTTCAATTCAAAGTTCCTCCTGTGCTCCGGTTTATGAATACTAGAGGTCACATTAGTCGCTTGTGGGATTGCCACTTCGCGAACTTGTCTAGGTGTCATTGCTTCCGATGACAATTGTGCTTGTCCTCAAGGGTGGTTGTTGTTGTACCTTTTCTTGAAGTCTCTTCAAGCTTTGGTCTAGAGCTACTCTCCTTGCAAATGGATTTGACGCTCGTGTTCAAGAAACGGTTCCACAAGCTCTCTATTCTTAGCCAGCTCGGCAAGACAACCTGTCACCCGCAATAAGTCAAACTAAGACCAAGTTCTCAACACTTAAGGAAATTTTTAAAAATCACACAAAAACAGACATAGATTCATAAAACTTTGCCAATCCCCGACAACAGCGCCAATTACTTGTTTAGCCCGCAAGTGTACGGGTCGCATAAGTAATATAGTGGCCCTTTTTAAGAGCCAGATGTCGAACCCACAGAGATTGGACCACCCAGCTAACTATCAGGTTCAAGTGTTATATTAACTTTCGCAAGTGTTGATTATAGAAGTTTTCGAGAAAGTTAGTTGTTCAATTATGGTCAACGAAATACTCCAATCCATTCAAGGAGCAACATAGAGTTAAAGTCAGATAATAATGCGCTACTATGATTTGCAATGGTTTAAGTATGATACTATCAATTGTAGTCTCACATAATTAGAATTGCATGTTCATGGCCTTTCAAACCTCTAAGCACGACAAACTAGCTCACTACTCCACCGAGAGTGAGGATGCTAATTCTAGTTCAGGGGCAATTAACTACGAATGTGGTTTACGTGGATATGATTAGGGACTCTCGCACTCTAATCATTCGACTCAACTTAGCTTCACAACTACTTTATGAGCGGTGATGTGATAATTTAAGCTGGTGTCTAACTCATCTCGTTTTTATCAACCAAGCAAGGTATTAGGTATATGTTACACTCGTAAGATTCTCGCACTTAGATGGCCAATTCGCGCGTTGGTTAAGCATAGTTGAAAGTCATACGTGCCAGAAAAAGGCCCGGAAAAAGACCGAACGTAAAACCTATTGAACCACCGCGGGAGGAGCCGGGCAGAGCCCTCCGCATGGCGCCGTGTCACGGAGGCTGGGCCACCTCGCGTTGCCCGTGACATTGGGCCTATCTGTGCCCAAGTATATAAAGCCCCACTTCGGTTTTAAGTGACATACTTCGCTCTTATAATTTGGCGTAACGTGAGAAAACAGAGGGAGACGAAGAGAGGCAATTACCGTCCGACACAAGCAAACGAGTCCAAACCTGTACCAACTCCTCGTGTACCGAGGTATTTAGCAAGAAAGGAGTAAATCTCTACGGATTTGTTTCACGAAATACGGCCGATGAATCAAGCCGAGCTACCGGAATAAGGTAAGTAGAATTGCTCCAAACTAGTAAGGCTCATGCGTCTCAGTCAGTGCTTAAATACTTCTCCCTCTCGACTTCTCAAAAATCAGTGTGTTTTCGCACCTTTTTTCGATAAGCCTAAGTTTAGACGATAATTATATCGAAAGTGACGCTTCGCCCTTCGAATAATGTCGTATTTAGTACTAATTGACATATTTATGAATGCAGTTGGGAGAAATAGTCGGAGTACTGACTGAGCCTCGTCCGACGCCTGATAACTCGAGGTTAAGGTATGTGGAGTAGTTTCTTCGGCAAGTTAGCAGCTTTAGCTATATGAATCATAGTAAACTCCGTATTTGAGTTCTCGGAGTTGAATGTTGAGTATTGAGTAAGTTTAGTAAAATCTCAGTTTGCGTTGCCATATCGTATTCATTCCGAAAGATAGAAAAGCACGCGCCAAATGGAAAGTTAGCATTCCAGATTTAGTATAGCCTACCGTATGATTAGCAAGCATGTTGTAGAATAAAAAGAAACAACATTTTCTGTATCAAAGTTAGTAAAGTGAAATCGAGGACAGATGCGCTTTTATGGCTGTACTAGCCATTCGTATTAGACGAGATATTGGCTACGTATTAGCCATTCGCATTAGAGTAGTATCCTCGCTACCGATTAGCCAAAATGCTTAAATAAAGATTTCTGCACCGTATAATCGTAGAGAATCGCATAATACAGAAGAGATCTGTAACGAGAAATCAGATTTCGAGTCTTTTCGCTTATACATGTTTGCTAGCTTTTATATGTGCTATTTGTTTGTTGAGACGATGTGGCGGAGGGCTCCCTTATTGAGCGTCCGCCGCCCCTGGGTTGGTAATCGGTTGCCCACCGAGCGGGTGTGGGTTACGTCACCTGCGGGTGGCATGCCGTCCCTGCATCACTTTGGACGAAGGATGGGATGAAGCTTTCTCATATCGCTCCGACGCACTACAAGCATCGATGTACCCTATTTAGTATGTGTCTGTGGTAATTACCCAGCATGTATATTCCCTCGTTGAGTGTCTCCAGGGAATGTGCATGTTTCTGGCTTCGTAACTCGTTGAGTGTTCGGAACTGCACTTCTATCTATTGCAGACACCGTATAGGAGTCCTCCGGACTGCACACGGCCACTTAGATCGGAGGCCAAGGCCCGAGCCGAGACCCAGGGGCCTAGAGAGGAGCTCCTAGTGTGATGAGTGGAGTGACTTGTTTTTGACTGGTTTTGACCCGTGTAAGGGCATATAGGATTGTTTGTTTGCTTGGCGCCATCCTACTATGGGGGTTCGTATTGGCTCTTGCTTGCTACTTGTATATCTATTATGTGCTATATACTAGCTACTAGACAAAGCAGGCTGTCAAAGGTTTACAGTACGCTCTCGCTTTATCGCACAGAAGGATTCGCTCATACCAGCCTTCTTCATTCGGCTTATCTCTTGCTATACTGCATTTTCTAGTTATGTTATTATATTCATTGTTTATTTCGGCTGCTTTTGCATACTCGCATCTTGGTACGGGACGCCCAAAGGCACCGCATTAGTTGCCTGTAGGTACTCATAGACAAGGAGGCGATCCCTCGTGATTCCAGCCGCCCATTGAGCCACGCCCGTCATCGGAGCCTGATTTCCATAGGTGTAGCTCTTTCCTTTTGATGTATAGTATGGGTAGGTCGTGGCCCCGTCCCGATCATTTCTATTATTACTCATAGAGGCTTGCGTGATTGTATATATTATCTCCCCGTGGTCAGTTGAGCCGTCGTGTGAGGCCGTGCAAATTGTATAGCTGTTTAGTATTTCTGTTTTATGTTGGCCGTGGGGTCATATGTTTTTAGTGGTGACCTTGCCGGTCACGTAGCCTTGCGCATTCTTTTGTTAAGTCTCGATGACTAGACAAAGATGGTGGCCTTGTCGGCCCGCATAGGTTCCTTTTGTATTAGGAATGTTTTGTTAGTCGTTGATGCACTCATTGCGAGGCTATAGGCCAGTTGGCCGGAGGCCGTGTTTACAGCTGTTATATAGCCCTTGTTTCAGAACTCCAGATAGAGCTAGCCAGTACCCGATGTTCCTAGGCCTACGCTTAGTAGTCTAGGTCCTTCTAGAGCACTGTGTGCCGCTCATACTCAAGTGGGCGTGACAAACTTGGTATCGTAGTGTGTCGTGTCCCCTGTGTGAGTCTCGTAAGCTGTGCTAAGTAGAGTCTTGTCTATGGATGTGTTGTGCACTCCATCCTATAGCAGGAGGTCATGAGGCATGATAGGATGGTTACTCTTCTTCGCCGCCGTGCGTTATAGAGCGGCATAAGATAGGGTTGAGTCCCTAAAACTTACTCTATTCTTGTCTACGTATAAGAATGGCAGTGTCGGGCCGACACCCCGCCACAAAGTGTAAGATTAGACACAAGCAGTTGGTGAGAAGGCACCAGAAGGATGCCTCAGTTTCAGACAGAGTCAGCCCGATCTGAGGGCGACATAGAGGCTTCATCATCGCCATCTCGGCTAGCCCTCATGACTGCGGGGCACTCACACCACCCTCGATAGCTACCGTGCCTTCGCCATCGTATCAGGAGGTTCGTAGCGCATGCAGTTATATTGGCACGTATGATGGCCACACAACGCCAGTCAGCGCTACTTATAGCAGCAGAGTCTTCAGGTGGGTCAGAAGTTCTGTGGTCGAGAATTTTTTGGCACTAGGTCCCCCAGAGTTCACAGGTCGATCAAAGTGCAGGACCTCGTGACTTTCTAGCTCAGATGTAGAGGATATTTCGGGTTATGCATGTGGCCCCTTCTGCAGGCCGCTTGAGTCACAAAGGTTTCGATTACGGGACATAGCTGTATTGTGGTACGAGAGTTGGGAGAAGTCCCAAGGGAGAGATGTTACCCTCCGACTGGGACCACCAAAGGCCTTCTTGGACCAAGTATTTGCCACGAGAGATCCGATCACTGGGCAAACTATCATGCCCGTCATACATTTTACAACTTAAATTAGTCTTGTTGTCCAAGTTATTTTATACATTTTCATGTGGTTTTATATAAATGTGAAGAGATGTGCTAACCAACATGATTAGCCTTTGTTTTGTAGGTTTGGATGACTTTTGAGGAGCTAATCCATGAGTTGGTGAAGTAGAGGCTTGGAAACGGAATCAACACGCGAACGTCGCCAAAGAGGAGGCACAAAACAGCCCACCTGCGCATCGGCAATGTGCCACGGCAGGCAGGCTGCCCACGACAGCCCACCTGCGCGTTGGCAACGTGCCACGGCAGGCAGGCTGCGCGACAAGGAGGAGGCAACGCGCTGCCCAAGCAGCGTGCCACGCTGCCAACGCGG
>JACEIK010011168.1:21283-39027 GCA_018107945.1 Datura stramonium
GTCTGCATTCGTAAAGATAGAGTTCACTAATGCTTAAGTTAATTAGTACCGTAGTTCAGTCCCTGTGGGATCGATACTTGGCTTTAATTAAGCCACTTTATTACTTGTTCGACCACGTGCACTTGCGTGTAGTTACCACAACACCGAACAGGAACCATGGTGGATTAACTAGTTAGGGTTGCACAAAGTGATTCTAAAACCAATACTAAATACTTATATTGTATTCTCTTCATCTTTAACGATTCCTAGCAGTGTACAACATTAGGAAGTGCTTGAATTCTGTACTTGCTTTGGTCATAGAGGTAGAGATTAGGAAAAGAGAATTACAGCGGAGCCTTGATCTTGATGATCATTGTATTAACTTGAGCTGTGGTCGCATAATAGTTATATCTGGAACTTAGTGATAACGGTTAGTTTGCAAAACTCATGAGACTTGGTCGAGTAATTGAGGATAGACATTCAATAGGGATTGGTCGATCGTTTGAATGAATCTAAGTTATTTGTTCTGTATGTAAGTATTTGTAAAGATCACGAGTGTATATCTAAAGCTGTTATGAATCCATGGGGAACACAAACCCTAGTTATCCTTTAATTATTGATTCACAAATATAATCTTGACTGCTGTTTATTTTTATTGTTGGTTTTTATTAGAATCCCCCCATTCTAAAGTAATTACCATACAAGTTCATCTACCGGTTGTAATCTAGATCTTCTATATTCCCTGTGGGATCGACCCCAACCTCTAATTGGGTTCTTTATTGACAACGTCCGCTTCATACTTCAGTTGGAAGTGTGGTTTGAGCGTTATCATATGGTACACTATATGAATTCTATTTCTAAACCATGGGTCATTACACTTCAGCTTATGATGAATAACTCATGTTTATTATTATTTTACGATAATGATTTCAGCATATGTCCTACTCTAATGTTCATTTTAGCCTTTAATCTCGACTTTGAATTTACTGTTTTACGAGCATGTTTTCCTTTCTCTACATACTCATCATATTCAAAGTACTGTCTGCATACTCTATGCTATATTATCTGATGATATTGGTTCGGATGATTAGTCTCAGTCTCGACATTAGCTTGCTCCTACTTTGGTCTAATACCATCCCAGTTTTGGTAAATCCTCATGAACTGAGGACGACAGTT
Source organism: Datura stramonium (assembly GCA_018107945.1). Classification (NCBI taxonomy): domain Eukaryota; kingdom Viridiplantae; phylum Streptophyta; class Magnoliopsida; order Solanales; family Solanaceae; genus Datura; species Datura stramonium. The sequence continues at coordinate 22,439 of JACEIK010011168.1, forward strand.
TTGGTTCATGTCTCTTTTTCTTTTGTCTTTTCGTTTAAGACTTAGTGAGCTAGTTGGGGGTGTTGTCCTATTAGCTCATCTTATGATTAGAAGCTTTTCAAACAGTTATGAATAGATGGTTTGGCGTTGTTGACTCATTTTATACGCTATGTTTTGTGATATGTAGACTTCCATTTATATTGTGTTCATGTTTTATTTTTTGCTTAGCTATTCTAATAATCATTTTATGTATGTCTCATGAATTAACTTGGAGCCATTCCTGGTTTTAGGTCCCGTGTTTCGATCTGTGGTCCACACTCAGGTCGTGACAACTTTGTATTAATGCATTAGTTTAAAGTGTCCTAGGGTGTCTGAAAGTCGTATTAAGTAAGGTATTTTTCTTAAATGTGAAGCGCACCACACTTATGGGGAAGGGGATATGAAACATTTTAGGAATTTCCATTTTCTCATAATCTATGTTGTTCGAGGAAGTGCACCTCTCTCTATACCTCTAACTCATGCTATACGCATTTGTAGAAATGTGCCTCCCGCTGAGTCAATGGAAGAAGAAATGGCAATGGGAATGGCCATGAGAATGTCAACGAAGACTAGCATCAGCCAGTCCCACCAGTTTCAGCTGATCCTTTGCATGGGCAAGTGATTTATGCTGAGATTAGGGCTTCATTTCAGATGATAGCATAGGCCATGATAGCCCAGGTCAACCACCAGACTGTGAGCCATGAGAATGAGGCAGCGGCTGGGGTGTGAGACTTCATCAGGATGAAAGCACCTTAATTTCATGGGTCAAAGGTGGACGAGGACCCACAAAAGTTTGTTGAGGAGTTCCAAAAGATTACTTAGGTTATGGGTGTTTTAACGGAGGAAAGTGTAGACCTCCTATCAGCTGAAAGGGGTTGCTCCTATATAGTTCCAACAGCGGAAGGAGAGCAAGAGAGTTAGTGTAGTCCCTGTTGGTTAGGAAATTTGTTACAGCTTTCTTGGATAGTTTCTTCCCCTGAGTGTTGAGGGAAGCAAAGCCAGCAGAGTTCGTTAACTTGAAGCAAAATAACATGACTATCTAGGAGTATGCTCTAAAGTTTACCCAACTATTCAAATGTGCTCGGGAGATGGTTTCTGATCTGAGGGCTCGTACGAGAAAATTCGGGAATAGGATTGTAGATTCATTGGTCAAGGAGTATAGGACAGCCATGTTGTTTAGTTATATAGATATATCTAAACTAATGAAATATGCGCAACAGATAGATGAAAAATAGATGAAGGAAAGGGAAAGAGAGGCCAAGAGGTCCAGGACAGGGAGTTATGGCACTCTCAGCAAGGATCCTATGATGGGCATGCTGTCAGTACCATCAGAGGTCGTCAGCCCTAGCTCCATCAGCCAGCATTCCATCTAGACCTCGGTTTGGTTAGAGGAGTAGAGCATTAGGGTCCAGTGATCAAAGGAATATGAAAAGGGAGTGTAGCTTCGCAATTTGCTGGAAATGTGGTAAGAACCACCTCGGAGAGTTCTTGGTTGGCTCATATGTTTACTTCGGGTATGGGAAGCCGGGGTCGCATGTGCACGGATTTTCCTTTAGCTAGATAGGGTGATGGTAGAAGTCGTGTCTCAGCCACCACTTCAGCAACTCCAACAGCTCGCCCATCTCAGTAGGGTGCCTTTTCTAGTGCAGTTGGCCGACAACGGCAAAACATGCTCTATGCACTTTCATCCCGTCAGAAGCAGGAGTGCTCACCTGTGTGTTCATTGGTAGGTTACGAGTCTTCCATCTTGATGTTTATGCATCATTAGACACAGGGGCCACATTATCTTTTGTGACTCCTTATGTTTCTATTAGTTCTGGTGTCAGTCCCAAAATTCTTTCAGAATCCTTCTTAGTCTCTACTCCCGTCGATGAATCAGTTTAGCTGAATGGGTATGCAAAAATTTCCCTATCACAATTATTCAAAAAATCCCCTTAGCTGACTTAGTACAGATAGATATAACCGATTTTGATGTTATCTTTGGTATGGATTGGTTGCATTCTTTTTTGTAATACCCCAAAAGTCCCGATGATCAAACCCTAGACATATAGAAGATTCAGTAGGAAAATCAACATTTTTCCCTCAGTATAACTCATAGTACGAGCCGTTGTATCGTGATACGGGCCATAGGATCAACTTGTGGTGGATTTCTAGATGATAGGTCTTGGACCAATGAGCCAAGATATGACTCATAGGTTGATGTAACAGACCATTGTAAGGAGTCATGGTTTGCACCTGAGGTTAGAAACAGAGAAGTTGGGAATTGGATGCAGTAGCAACGGATGGGTTCAATGACCCGTCGTTTAGAGGTATGATTCGTGTTTTTTGTTCGTGGAAAGGCTTAGAGGCTCATTCTCCCAACCGTGATTCCACATTATGAATCATGGTGATAAGGTAAGACTCGTGGTCAGGAGTCATAGCATGATGCTAGGTTTTCAGGTTTTGGTTCTACAAATGCTTGTACGACCCGTAGTAGGGAACTACTAGTCATAGTAGGCATCCATGGAAAAAATTAGATAGTGGGGGAATAAGGCCAGTCTGGCAATGGGAAGATACCACGAGTCGTTGTTTGAAGGTAGGACTCGTGGTAGCTATCAACATGGTTTTCCTACGAAATCATTGAGGGTTTTTTCTTAATTTCTAAGCTCCTAAGTCCTAAACTTTGTCGTTTTAAGCTTGGAAAAGGGTGTTTTAGAGGTATTATCAAACCTAGCATCTTAATTCTCCTCCTATCTCCCTAATTAGAAGATCAAAGTCTCTTAAATCCTCTCAAGTATTTCTAGGGTTCTTCCTCAAATTCTCCCTAAGTGCAATTAGGGTTTCAAGGCTAGTTGGTGATTGTTAAATTCAAGGTATGTAGGATTACTAAAGGGGAAAATCTTCCACCCTCATGCCCTTTAAACTCCAAATTCATGATTTCTACTTCTCAAGTTCTAAATTTGTGAAATTATAGGGTTTAACCCAATTCAATGCAATCTTCCATGTTATCTCTATGGGTTCAATTCTCTCATGTTTTAATTGATGATATATGGCTATTAGGGCAGATTTAAATCTAAATTTACTTACTAATTCATGATTTCAAGTTTATGAAGATTATGCCCTATTATGCATGATTTATGAATTTCAATCTCATGAGTCTATGATTTTAAGTATGATGAATTAAACTATGATTTATGATCCTAATGCATGATTTACACAAGAATCCCTCATGAATTATGAATTTTAAAGTACGATGATTTCCTCAAGTATGCATGGCTTTTAAGAATATCAAGTTTATGATCATGGCCGACTCATGGGCTTATTTTATGGATAGTTAACATATCTCAAGCATGTTTATGAATCTCATGATTTCAACTAGCCTATGTACTTCAAGTATGTTTCATGAGTATGATATGAGCACTTTATATANCTATCAGCTTAGTATTCAGTCTAGGACTATCCAGTGGGAGTAGGACTTAGCATCGAGCGGATCGGGGTTCCAACGTAGCCAGGTTCCCAAAACTACGTTGCCACCGTAGGTTATAGTTTTATTGGCCTCATGGATCCAGACTCTTGTGATCACCCAGTTCATGCCTCTATAACCTGGAAAGGTATATTGGATCCTACCGATAGGGTGTATACATCGGACTCCACGTCTAGCTCACGTGGTTATATGTCGGTTATAGACTCTCCCACTAGTCAGTTTAGCTCAGTCTTAGCTTAGATCAGTTCAGAACAGTTTTAGACTACTCAGTATAGTATGAGTTCAGTATAGTCTTTCAAACTAGTATCTCAGATTCAGAGCATATCTTTGACCATCATATAGGGTCATTTAGACCACGTCAGTTTATTACAGTTATTTCAGCTTCAACAGTTTCAGTTGGTCATTACATGTCTGTGTAGTACAGTTATTTATTCCATTGTGTTATACTTTCTCTCACTTACTCAGTACATTCAGAGTACTGATACATACTTTTATTCTGTATCATTTTATGATATAGCTGCAGGATCTCAATCTCAGCCTTGCTAGCCGATCACTCTCAGAAGGCTCCAGCTGATCTATTTGGTGAGTCCTCATCTTTCAAGGACGAAGACTATTTTATTCAGATTTTATTTCTTCTATTTAGATTTAGAGTTAGCTGGGGGGTTGTCCCATCAACTCACCTGTTGTAGTGGCTTTTAGACACAAACTTGTTTTTTTTCAGACTTGTAGTTTGCTCAAATGTTTTTAAACTTTATGATCTAGCTCTACTTCATAAATGTTTTATAGTTTACTTTAAATCTTCCGCTATATTTATAAGTTTACTTAGAATGCCAGTGTATGATAGATCAGGGCTTGACTTGGGTTTTTTGTGACTCCAAGTACCGAGTTTCATTCAGGGTGTAAGCTCGAGGCGTGACAGAAACACACTTCATACATGACAGTTGAATACTACATATAGTCTGAAAGCCTCTTACATATCAGATGGGTTGATGAGACAACACCCCCAACTAACCCGACAAGTCTGAAAAACTGAACATAAAGGATAACTAATATCAACTGGTCCTCGAGAGATGAGGACTCACCACTTAACTAGATGCTAACTCCAGGAACAAACTAATGATGGTGCTGGGTCTGAAGGTTGGAGCCTGTATCATAAAATAATACAACATAAAGTATGCGGTCAGTATGTGGAATGTACCAAGTATGCAAGGTAAGTAAAATGGTCATTTAAATACATAAGAGTTCATAATAGTAGGACAACATGCTCATAACATAAATATCATAATGTAACATAAGACTCAAGGTTTTCAAAACATTCATAAATTAACCATAATTATAATCATAAGATAAAATCTTTATTGAACATGACTTGAGCCAAAGTGCATAATCATAAACATGAGTAAATCATGAGGAACAGTGGGAGGACTCATCATAACCAACACCATCATGGTAGAGCCTTATATGATGCCCCAACTATCTCACTCAAGTGGGCAGAGTCGTCCTAAGCTTGCAGATAAGGGACATACAATATGTGATATCACGAAAGAGGATATCCATTAACATTGTAATGTATCAATATGAACCTACGGTGTCACGTAGTTATGAGGCACCGGCGTAATCTTTTGAATACCAGGCTACTCGGTGCTAGACACTGCTCCCAAAAATATGCACATTAGGCTATTATATAAATCATAAACATCATTCATGAGATTCATGGCCAAATATATATTAACATCGTTGATCCCCATTTACATACATGTTTATCCATGAATCAAGGGCCCATGAATCGACCAACGTCATAAATCGACCACTCATGAAATCCATATCACAAATCATAAATCATACTTGAACATGTGGGTATTGCCCAGTACTTTAACATGCTTGAAAATACTCATTTCCCTTGTAAATATGATTATAAATATGGGTAACTTGAAAACATGCTTTTCATCAATAACATCTCATCATTCATGAATATTTATCATAAATCTCAACTTTTATAAACTTCTCATAAATGGGCATTTAAATTTATAAAGCTTGAAACATGATTTTAATGAAAAACAATGTAAAACAATGTAAAACTTGCCCATGATTCATAATTTAACAATTAAAACTCATTTAGATCATACCCATATCGAGAATTAGGAATTTCATGCATTGGGTTAAAACCCCATAGAATCAACATAGGAATTTTCATGATTTAGAGAGAGATTGGGCATGGGTGTGAACGAATTCACTCATTCATAATCCTACATACCTGGGGAAGATATGATTTTTTACCACTCCTTGAAAGCCCAATGAAATATTGAAGGAAATCTTGAAGAAAAGGAGCTTGATCACCTCTCTAACTCTCTAACTTTGCATGCATGAGTAAGAATGTCCTAAAATAACTTACCCCTCTTAAAACTCATCATTCATAGCTTAAAACGATGTAGTTTAGACCTTAGGATCATAGGAATTATGAAAAATCGCTTACTAAATTCACAAAAAATAACTGACTGCCAGTCCCCACGAGGGACTGGACGAATCGTTCCCAAGGCCACGACTCGTGGCATCAGTCGTCGAGTGCATTATCCAATGATTTACCTGGGGCTTTTCACGGGGGTCCAACGAGTCACTACTGGTGACCACGACTAGTGTTCACCACTCGACACCTTCACTGCTTAAAATCTCAAACCCTTTCCAATATGCTGACCACGACTCATCCCACGAATCGTGGTGACTGACCACGACTCGTGGCCAGGTCCGTGGGGACTTCCAAAACCCAAAATTTCAACTAACACCTAGAACCTCACCACGAGTCTCCTCACGAGTCGTGGTCTACCCCATGGGTCACAGAATGACTCGTTTTGTGACTTGGTGCCAGATTTTCTGTTTCCTCCATTTCAACTCTCGGGTTTGATCTTTGGGCTTTCGGGGTATAACAATATCTCCCCCTTGGGAACATTCATCCTCGAATGTTGGAAACCATACAGGAAAGCAGAGGAATGCAGTCATCATACTCAAATACTGATCATTTAAGTTGAAAACTGATGGAATGACTAACTCCGATTCAAACTACATAGCTGAACTGAATTCATGAATCATATACATATCCACATACATGAAAAAAATAGGGCCCCTCGAACTGAAAAAAATAGGGGCACATGAACTGAACATGAAAACTAAATAGAGTACTAGGGCAAAAACTGATATCTCAAGTTGGAACTGAGCTGATAGAGAACAAATGTGGGTATCTAGCCATCATATCAGCTTCGGCTTCCTACGTAGCTCCCTAAACATGCTGATTTATCCATAAAATCTTGACTGAAGCTACTTCCTTGTTCCTTAGACTTCGAACCTGACAATCCAATATTTCTACTAGAACCTCTTCATAACTAAGGCTGTCTTTCACACCGACATTGTCCACCGATACAACTAGAGATGGATCACCCAAACACTTCTTCAAGAGCGATACATGAAACACAAGATGCACAAAAGCTAATTCTGAAGGCAACTCCAATTCATATGCCATCTTGCCAACCCGCTTCACAATCCGGTAGGGGCCAACATAACGAGGACTGAGTTTTCCTTTCTTTCCAAACCTCACCACCTTTTCATGGGAGATACCTTTAGAAACACCCAATCATCGACTTTGAACTCTAGTTCTTTCCTTCTCACATCGGCATAGGACTTTTGGGGACTTTGAGCTATTTTCAACCTGCCCCATATGAGCTGAACCTTCTCCATGGCCTCATGGACTAAATCTTTCCTTATCATCGCAGCTTCATCGATCTCAGACCAGCCAGTAGGCAATCTACATCTCCACCTATAGAGAGCCTCAAACAGAACCATCTGAATGCTAGAATGGTAGCTATTATTGTATGAAAACTCGATAAGAGGTAAATGATCATCCTAACTACCTTTGAAGTCAATCACACATGCTCTCAACATGTATTCGAGAGTCTGAATTGTCCGCTCCGCTTGACCATCCGTTTGCATGTGAAATGTTGTGCTGAGCTTAACTTGAGTACCAAGTCCTTTTTGCAACGACCTCCAAAACTGAGAGGTAAATTGGATACCTCTGTCTGATATGATGGACAAGGGAACTCCATGCAATCGAACTAGCTCTCGGATGTATAGTTTAGCATAATCCTCTGCAGAATTAGTGATTTTTACCAGTAGAAAATGAGCGGCTTTGGTCAACCTGTCTACAACAACCCAAACGGAGTCATATTGCCGATGAGTGCGAGGCAACCCTGTGATGAAGTCCATATTGATTTCTTCCCACTTCCAGGTAGGAATACTGATATCCTGAAGCACACCTCCCAGTTTTTAATGCTCAACCTATATTTTCTGACAGTTTGGACACAGCCACAAATTCTGCTATATCCTTCTTCATACCATTCCACCAATAGACTTCCCGTAGGTCACGGTACATCTTGGTGGCACCTGGATGGATTGAATATATTGAACCGTGAGCCTCCTGCAACATCCGATTCCTCAAATCAGCAATATCCGATACACATAAGCGGCCCTAGTATCGAAGCACACCATCTCCCGCTTTGGAGAAGACCTCCACCTTCATATTCTGAACGACCTCCTTTAACTTTACCAAAATAGGGTCCTCATCTTGTCTAGCTTTTACATCAGTCACCAAGGAAGATTCTGATCCATTCTAAATAATAACGCCGCCATCGATCGAGTCAACTAGTCGAACTCCCAACCTTGCAAGTCGATGAACATCCTTCACCAGCTCCTTTCTCCCCTCATCCACGTGGGACACACTCTCCATAGAGAGTCTACTGAGTGAGTCTGCTACTATATTAGCCTTGTCCGGATGGTAAAGGACACTCATGTCGTAGTCCTTAAGTAGCTCCAACCACCTCATTTGCCATAGATTTAGATCCTTCTGTGTAAACACATATTGTATACTCTTATGGTCCGTGAACACATCTACATGGACCTTGTACAAATAATGTCTCCATATCTTCAAGGCGAATACCAGTACCGCCAATTCAAGATCATGGGTCGGGTAATTCTTCTCATGAACCTTCGGCTGTCTAGAAGCATATGCTATAACCTTGTTGTGCTGCATCAAAACACAACCAAGTCCGATTCTCAAAGAATCGCAATGCACCACGAACCCATCAATACCCTCTGGTAGGGTTAACACCGCTGCTGAGGTAATTCTAGTCTTCAACTCCTGAAAGCTTCTCTCGCAAGCTTCCGACCATTGGAATTTCACTTTCTTTTGAGTCAATTTGGTCAATGGCGCTGCAATAGCTGAAAAGCCCTCAACAAATCTCTGATAGTAATTAGATAAGCCCAAAAAGCTTTGAATATCTAAAGGATTCACCGGTCTAGGTGACTTCCTCATCGCTTCTATTTTCTGGGAGTCCACATTTATGCCCCTCACTTGACACCACATGGCCCAGAAACGCCATTGAGTTCAACCAAAACTCGCACTTGCTAAAAAAATTTAGCATATAGATGGCGATCCTTGAGAGTCTGTAGCACCATCCTCAAATGAGCAGCATGCTCCTCTTCGCTTCGAGAGTATATCAGGATGTCATCAATAAATACAATCATGAACATATCCAAATATGGCTTGAACACCCTGTTCATCAAGTCCATAAAAGCTACAGGAGCATTCGTTAGTCCAAAAGATATAACTACTACAAACTCCTAATGACCATACCGTGTCCTGAAGGCTGTCTTCGGGATGGCACTCTCCTGCACCCTGAGCTGATGGTACCCGAATCTGAGATCTATCTTTGAAAAGCACTTGGCGCCCTGAAGCTGGTCAAACAAATCATCAATCCTAGGAAAAGGATACCTGTTCTTGACGGTGACCTTGTTCAATTGCCAATAATCAATACACATACGAAGAGAGTCATCTTTCTTTCGGACAAAGAGAACAAGTGCACCCCGTGGGGATTTGCTCGGTCTAATGAAACCCTTATCCAAAGATCCTTCAACTGTTCCTTCAACTCTTTTAGCTCGATTGGAGCCATTCTTAGGGAGGAATAGATATAGGCTACATATCGGGAAGAAGGTCAATACTAAAATCAATCTCCCGCATGGGGGGGGAGTCCTAGCAAATTATCTGGAAAGAACTCTGGGAACTCACTTACTACTAGGACTGGTTGGATAGTCGGGGTCTCGGTTTCAACATCCTTAACCCTAATTAGATGGTATAAACAACCCTTAGAAATGATTTTCTTGGCCTTAAGATAGGAAATAAAATAACCTACAAGCACGGTAGAACTACCCTTCAACTCTAAAAATGACTCACCCGAAAACCAGAAATCCACCGCACGGGTTCTACAATTAATAGAAGTATAACAAGCATACAACCAATCCATGCCGAGAATAATATTAAAGTCAGCCATGGATAACTCTACTACGTTTATGGAGGTGACTTTTTGTAGTACTGTGACTGGGCAACTTGTATACACCCTCCTAGCTACAATTGAATCACCAACGGGAGTAGAGACTGAGAATGGTTCTGACAAAATTTCAGGATTAACTCCAAAGCTACTAGCGATATAAGGTGTCACAAAAGACAAAGTAGCCCCTAGATCTAACAAAGCATAAACATCAAGGTGAAACACTCATAACATACCAGTAACCACATTCGGTGAAGTCTCCTGCTCCTAACGCGAGACAAGGGCATAAAATCTATGTTGGCGCTGCCCGCCACCCCCACTAGTGGATGCCCCCTGCAGAGCTGAGCATGCTAGAGCTGCTGCTTACCTGGTAGTTTAAGCATGGCCTCTGTAATCCCCTGTCTAGCCAATGGACACTCTCGACGCATGTATCCAGATCTACCGCATCCATAACAGATATCTGAGTCGAGCAAGCACTCCTCGACATGACTCTTGCCACACTTCCCGCAGGACAAAAATGTGCGCTCTGCCTGCATGCCCCTCTGGTCCCTCGAACCCAAGGCCCTGCTCCTATGATCCCCCTTAGGTCTGGATGGAACACTAGCTGATGATGGTGCTTGAGCTAGTGATATTTGCTGAATCTGAGGGCAATGACCATCATCGGATCTCTGCTGAGTGAACTCATAGTTGTCTGTCCGGGCTTTCTTGGCCTCTCTCTCTTTCAGACCCACCACCTCCATCTGCTGGGCGTGCAACACTATCCGGGGAAAGTCAATATCTCGATGAAGCATGGAAATCCTAAAATATTTGTCCAGATAGTCCGCCACTCCATGTACGAACCAGCTCACCCGAGTCCTCTAGTCAACAACTAACTCTAGGGTGTATCTAGACGAACGGGTCAACTCCAAAGCATACTCCTGAACCGTCATCTTCCCTTGCTTCAGATTCACGAACTCTGCTACTTTAATCTCCCTCAATTCCCTAAGGAAGAATCGATCCAGAAAAGCGATGTGTAACTCCTCCCAACCAATAGGACCTGCTTCCACAGCCCTACGATCCTTCCATTTCTTAACCAGATGTGAGCATCCCCCTTCAACTGATATGAGGCCAAATCAGCATGCTCCTCCCCAGTCACCCCCATTATCTGGGTGATGTTCAGAATCTTATCAATAAACTCATGTGGATCCTCATCCACCTTCGATCCAAGGAATTCAGGACGATTCATCCTTAAGAAATCTCTAACCTGTGCCGCTGCTGCATTTTCATTTTTCAAAATATGTGCCACTACCTACTGGTTGACCTGGGTGGTCAAGACCTACACTAGCATCTGAATGGCTGCCCCGAATTCAGCATAGGCAACCGGCTCTAGTGCATGGTGCTCCTGGACTGGTGGGGCTTATTCGTGCCCGTCTCCGTTACCATACTCGTGGTCGTTTCCATTTTCATTTTTTCTACCGTTCACTCTACGGGGAGACATGATTCTGCAATCGCGAATAGCACGATTTAGAAGGATAGGGAGATATTTCATCGCACGACATAGATCATGAAAAAAGAGAACATTTCCTAAACATCTCATAGCCTCTTCGTCATAAGTGTGGCGCACTTCACACCCATGAAAAAGACTCTACTTAATGCGGCTTTTAGACACCCTAGGACACTTCAAACCTATTGATCTAACACCAAGTTTGTCACGACCCGAACATAGACCTGGATCGTAACACGGTACAAGGAGCCCCGAGAGACTCCAAGTCAACCCATGTCATGAACATACATCTAACTCAATCAAGAAATCGGAATACTCAACATAATAACATAGCGGAAGCATAATCATGACATAACATAGAGAATGAAATGTACTTCATACATGATAGCTGAATACTACATATAGTCTGAAAGCCTCTAACATATCAGATGGGTTGATGGGACAACACCCCCAACTAACTCGACAAGTCTGGAAAAATGAACATAAAGGATAACTAATATCAAGTTTTCCTCAGGAGATGAGGACTCACCACTGAACTGGATGCTAACTCCGGGAAAGAACTAATGACGGTGCTGGGTCTGAGGTCGGAGCCTGTATCATAAAATAATATAGCATAAAGTATGCAGTCAATACGTGGAATGTACTGAGTATGCAACGTAAGTAAAACAAACATTTTAAATACATAAGAGTTCATAAGAGTAGGACAACATGCTCATAACATAAATATCATAATGTAACATAAGGCTCAAGGTTTTCAAAATATACATAAATTAACCATAATCATAATCATAAGAGAAAAGCTTTATTGAACACGAATTGAGCCAAAGTGCATAATCATAAACATGAGTAAATCATGAGGAACAGTGGGAAGACTCGTCATAACCGACACCATCATGGTAGAGCGTTACATGATGCCCCAACTATCTCACTCAAGTGGAAAGAGTCGTCCCAGCCTTTCCAGGCAAGGGACGTGCAGTATGTGATATCACGAAAGAGGAGATTCATTAACATTATAATGTATCAATATGAACCTACTGTGGCACATAGTTATGAGACACCGGCGTATTCCTTTGAACTTCGGGCTACTCGGTACTAGACAGTGCTCAAAAAAATATGCACATTAGGCTCGTATGTAAATCATAAACATCATTCATGAGATTCATGGCCAAATAGACATAAAAATCATTGATACCCATTTGCATACATGTTTAGACATGAATCAAGGGCCCATGAATCGATCAACGTCATAAATCGATCAATCATGAAATCCATATCACAAATCATAAATCATACTTGAACATGTGAGCATTGCCCAATACTTTAACATGATTGAAAATACCCAATTCCCTTGAAACATGATTATAAACATTGGTAACTTGGAAATATGCTTTTCATTAATAATATCTCATCATACATGAACATTTATCATAAATCTCACCTTTCATAAACTTCTCATAAATGGGCATTTAAATTTATAAAGCTTGAAACATGATTTTAATGGAAAAAAACATAAAACTTTCCCATGATTCATAATTTAATAATAAGAACTCATTTAGATCATACCCATGTCGAGAATTAGGATCTTCATGCATTGGATAGAATCAACATAGGAATTTCTATGATTTAGAGAGAGATTGGGCATGTGTGTAAACGGATTCAACCATTCATAGCCCTACCTACCTAGGGAAGATTTGATTTTTTACCACTCCTTGAAAGCCCAATGAAAGATTGAAGGAAAGCTTGAAGAAAAGGAGGTTGATCACCTCTCTAACTCTCTAACTCTCTAACTTTGCATGCATATGTAAGAATGGTCTAAAATGAACTTAATCCTCTTAAAACTCATCATTCGTAGCTTAAAACGATGTAGTTTAGGCCTTAGGATCATAGGAATTATGGAAAATCCCTTACTAAATGCGCATAAAATAACTGACTGTCAGTCCCCACAAGGGACTGGACGAATCATTCCTAAGGCCACAACTCGTGGCATCAGTCGTCAAGTGCATTGTCCAATGATTTATTTGGGGCTCGTCACGGGGGACCCAATGAATCGGTACTAGTAACCACGACATGTGGTCACCATTCGACACCTTCACTGCCTAAAATCTCAAACCATTTCCAATATGCTTACCATGACTCATCCCACGAATCATGGTGACTGACCACGACTCATGGTCAAGTCCGTGGGGACTTCCAAAATCAAAAATTTTAAATCACACCCAGAACCTCACCACGAGTCTCCTCACGACTCGTGGTCTACCCCACGGGCCACAGAACGACTCATTTTGTGACCTGATGCCATATTTCCAGTTTCCTCCGTGTCAACTCCCGGGTATGATCTTTGGGATTTCAGGGTATAACAAAAAGCTAGCCAAAACTCTTACCACAGATACTCAGTATGAGTCTTACCTTTGTACCATGAGTGGTACTATGACTCATGGTAACTGGGCTTGTCCGTGGTCTGTCAAACTTGAAAGTGCTATATTAAATTGGTCAAAACTTTTTACTTCGAATTTCGATTGATGCAAGGTTGGATGTGTTGGAAATAATACTCAAAGAGATTCAATTTTGTATGCTGGATAATCCAAAAACACTTCTTAGAATGGGAGTTATGGTCATTTAAAGTTGACCCTTGTAAGAACTCATATGAAGATTCAATCGGTAGAAAATCTCTCAACTCAACTTTATGATAGAGGTTCCTTATGACCTTGATTTATATCTAATGTACTTCTAACACTAAAAAAATTATCTTAACACCTTGTTTCCATAAAATTCATCAGGTTCGAGTCTATTCACATATCTAGAATGGTTTCAAAGTTAGCTCAAATGTCCAAGGCATTATAGTATCTCAACTCATGACTGAAACAATCATTTGAAACATCATACCAAAAGACCATATTTTCACTCCATTTAACAAGTCTTGATATGAATAGTATCACCTTATCACGAGTCTTCCTAAGACTCTTATTGAGGAAAAGTTTTAGTTTTCTACTGGTTCATACCCCTAATCTAGGGTCTAGTCTTAGGGACTTTTGAATTGTTACATTATCTCTCCTTTGGGAACATTCATCCTTGAATGGAGACTAAATGAGCTAAAAAGGTAGGGAAAGAGCTACAACCTCAACATTGAATGCTATAGACTGAATACCGATGGAGTGACTGACTTCAAATTGAGATACATAGTTGAACTGGACTCTTGAAACATACATACATGCTAAAACATGAGTGTAACTAAGATACATGAAGTTGAATAACATACAGAGGAGGAAACTAGTACCTCAATCTGGAACTAAACTGGAAGAGAAAAGATGTGGGTATTTGGCCATCATATCTGCTTTAGCTTCCTACGTAGCTCCTTTAATGTAACACCCCAAAAATCTTTGAGACTAGTCTTTGGAATTAAAACTTGAGAAAAAGGCCTCAGTACGAGTCATTGTACGACTCGTAGAATAGAGGTACGAGTGATGCCTGGACTCAAAACAAGGGGATCAAAGAAATCTTAGGAATTCTACTCCAGGTATGTGGGCTTCCAACAAGGAAATTTTTTTCACCCTTGTGTTTCAAAATTTTTTATAGAAGACCTTATTAGCTCTAGCCCTGTGAAAGATTGAAACTAGGGTTGTTCTTCAGACAGATTATAATTCTCCTCCTTGTTTTAATTCTTGATGATTTCTAAGATTATTACTACTTGTAATTAATGCTTCGTACCTCATTTCATGTAGTATGTATTTTATCCCTAATCTTTAAATGTGACTTTGAATGAGACTTGCATGATTCAATGTCTAGATATGACATTGCTTTGTTAGGATAATTTATTTAAAAACACGAAAGTTAGTACAGATACATGAACAAAAGTTAGCCTTTTTGGTGTATTCAGTCTTAGAGTCTCAGTTGATACTTAGTATTCTCAGTGTTCTACAGTAATGTCAGTAGATCATTTTGGCTACTTTTAGTCTTGAGGAATTCGGTCACCTAAGTAGAACCAGTTATCAGTTTGTCAGTTGTTCTTTAGACCGTTACTACACTTTCAAATAAAATAGCTCTGATGAGTCTTGGAACATAGTTGCTTTCAGGTCCTTAGACTCTCAGAACACTTCCAGACAAGTAGTTCTGACTTAAGTCTTAGGAAACCAGTTTTGAGTATCATCATAGTTAGACATAATTAGATCTTCTAGCAGGAGTAGGACTTAGCACTAAGCAGAGTCGGGGTTCAGCGCACCCAGGTTCCTAGAACTACGTTGTTGTTTTAGGTTATTAGCCTAAACAGGCATTAGATAGTGATCACCTAGCTCAGCTGCTATACCCTGGCAAGGTATAGTGGGACTTCTACGATGGGGGGTATATATCGGACTCCACGTCTAGCTCACGTGGTTATATGTCAGTTATAGTCTCTCCCATAGTATAACAAAAAATAGCTTAGTCTAGTACAGTCATAATCTATATATGACCTTTAGATAGTTATTAGTTCTTACAACAATATCAGTTTTTCATATGCTTTGAGTATTTATGATTCCAGTTATTATCATTGCATGTTTTGTCAATTCAGCTTACAGATTTTCAATATCTTTATATTTACTTCATATCTCACTTACGCAATACATTCAAAGTAATAATACATACTCTCTATGTTGTATTGTATTATGATACAGGTGTAGATTCTCAGTCTCAGCATCGCCAGTAGTCCTTCTCCGACGAAAATCAGAAGAGCTCAGTGGTGAGTCCTCATTTGCCGAGGGCTGGAGTTTTATTCCAGTTATTGTATTTTTATTTTAGTTTAGATCTTACAGTTAGCTGGGGGCTTTTCTCAGAAACTCATCAGTTCTTAAATGGCTTTCAAACAGAGTTAGTAGTTCATTATGTTATTAGATGTCTTGTTTCATTTAAAAGTATTTTATTTAGTTATGCCTTATAAAAATTTTGCTTATATATTTCATACTGTATTTAATATATTAGTAGCATGTTATGCCATGGGTTATATTGTGGTCACTTGTGATCCTAAGTACCATGTAGCGTCCACGGTGTAGACTCTGGTTGTGACAAACTTGGTATTAGAGCCTCAG
Source organism: Datura stramonium (assembly GCA_018107945.1). Lineage (NCBI taxonomy): Eukaryota > Viridiplantae > Streptophyta > Magnoliopsida > Solanales > Solanaceae > Datura > Datura stramonium. The sequence continues at coordinate 38,828 of JACEIK010011168.1, forward strand.
GTTTAAAGTATCCTAGAATCTCTTCGAGTAGAGTCCTTTTCATGGGTGTGAAGTGCGCCACACTTATAAGGAGGAGGCTACGAGGCATTTTTAGAAAAATTCCCTTTATTCATAAATCTTATTGTGCGTAGAGTTTTAGACTCTAATACATCCTCCTCATTCGTGTTCTACCCTTTTCAGATAATGATGCCTCCTAAAAG
>JACEIK010011169.1:0-39012 GCA_018107945.1 Datura stramonium
GACCCTAGCGTCTCTGCACATTCAATAAATAAGGCTTGGAAATGGCATGGTGCAACCTAAGAGCATGATCCCAGATCTCATTTTCTATCACCCTCGGGATATTTATTTCATATGGAGACATGATCTATGATACCAAGCTACCCTATCTATGTTGAGGGTGTTATCGTTCACAGTTGGCATCAATCTGTGGTGGACTAGTGTCCAACATGCCTTCACTATGAAGTTTAGCAAAGATTTTGTGACGTGCTTTCCACCAGCCACCCACTCAACTTCCTCCTTGTACTCTACTATGACTCTGGATAACCACTTGAGTTGTCTTTATCTCTCCTGATTGCCGAACTGCTTCACCAATTTCAGGGCGTATTTCCGGTGGTTGAACTCTGTTGTGGATGATGGAGCAATGAACTATGGCCTATAGAGTATCTGGGCAATGGTTTTCTTTGATATCTTGACTTCTTTCCCTCGGAATAAGACCTTGTCAAGTTTGGGTTGCTCCGTCAGTCGCTTGTCGGTCTGTGCATTCTGCTCCAACATTGCGTAATAGTTGGCATAGAAGTCCCTGACCATCTCTGGACTATATCATTCAGGGTTCCCAGCCATCTAATCAAACCTATAAAAGCTAAAGATCTGCTTCATCTCCTCAACCTCATTCAAGGCACTGGTGAGGATCCGCGGTTCTTCCTGAATACTGCGCCTGGGGTGTTTCTTTTATGTGAGCACCAGGACCTGCTCATAGATTTCTTGTGCCCCGAGCACTTGCCACCTTATAGTACACCTTGCTGTAGGCGAGGTCTGCTCAATTTCCTCTGCATCATCTCCTTCTTCAGACCCATCCTCATTCTTTCCATCTCTAGATTGGGCTTCCTTAGACCCCTCATTATCATTAGAGCCATTCCTGGACTCTTGAACCTGTTCTTATGCTCCCTCTCCAGACTGGAGAGTAGTGGCCAAAACGGTAGAAGTGGCTTACGCCTGTTCCTTTTCATTTCGGATTTAACAACTCGGTACTCTTCCACCAAACCACTAGAGGAGCTTCCTGCTTGATCAGAGTCGGAGGGCTCATCTCTCAATGCTCTCCGAGCATCTATCTCCACTCTAGTTCTCTTGTCCTAGGCATATTTGGTTGCTCTTTTCTTCATTTTCATTGTACCTATGGAGAAAATCAGTTAGTATGTATAATCTGAGAAAAAGAGATCAAGAAAAATTATCCTCTATACTTTTCCACGAGTCTACAGTATGGGTCGTATTATAGTGGTACAACTCGTACTAAATCTCATAGTTCATGTTAATTCTGTCATGACTTCTTGGTATGACTATACCAGGCAGGTACAGTTCGTACAAAGAGTCAAAGGAGGATTGTCCTAAACTTCAGAGTTACTATCTTTTTGTACGACTCATGTTACGGTTCGTGATTAGGTTCTACGAGTCGTACAAAGGGTCATACCATTACTTATGAACTTTGACCCTTACTGCCTCATGGTACAATCACCAGGTATGACTCGTAATGGGATCCTACGAATTGTACTAGGCTTCATACCAACACTTACACTTCTATTGACCTGGGACAGTCCCAATAAATCCTTATACGAGTCATGGTATAAAATCACGAGTCATAGGAAGACTCGTGAAGCTTGCCCACCTCTTTATTTTTGTTCAGTTGTTTAGGTAAACCCATTGTTTGTTCTGGGTACTCAGACTTTCCCATTTTAGGCTACCAAGTTTTTATGCATACCTAGTTCACTTCCAACCTAGGTCACAACCCGTAACTCAATCTTTTCAATTTTTCACCAACCCAATTTATTGTTTTAAGCATTTCGAAGTTCTACCCATTCAATAGAATCACAAGAGATACTGTTCATCTTCCTCAACCCATTTTTAGTGAGTTTGAGGAATCACAGTCGGCTATAAGATCATACAGAGCAAGCTTTTCACACATTTAAACATGGTTACTTACTTGAATTTTCAAGTGTTTGCTTGCTTTGGTGATTTTAGTGTAAGAATGCCAATTGTGCAGGAGTAAACTTGCACAAGCTTGAGCTTGAATCTCTTGGGAATTTTTAGTTACGAGTGTGTGAGAGTTAGGTGATAGTCTTAGGTTCGATAGCTTATGTTTGCATGGGAGTGAATGTCGAAGAAATTCAAGTTTAAATAGGATAAGGCAGAATTTTGAGGATTCCGGGTTGAGTTGGGTTGCATTCATTAAGTTAGTTCATCACGACTCGTACCACGAGTGAAACTTTTGACCTATGGCTCGTCCCTTGGACCCCTAGCAGAAGACTTAGGAAACCTACCTGGGGACCCATGAGTTCATGGTACGACTCGTACCACTGTTGTATGAACCGTACTATGACCCGTAGGTCATCACTTTTCTAAACTTCCACACTTGGCGTGGTTTACCATTACAGTAAGTACTATGACCCGTGCAACATAGGTACGATTCGTAATATCCAACCGTAACGTAAGCTCATGCTTTAGCTCAGTCTCTGCATGGAACCACGGATGGTACTATGAGTCGTACAATAGTCATATGATGCGTACTGAGACTCATAGTACAACCCTACGCTATAATTTTTTTACCCACCTATTTTTGTTTTACCTGCACACTGGCACAAAAAAGTTAAGATACTTGGGCTACCTCCCAAGAAGCGCTTGATTTAACATCTCGGTACGATGCAGGTGGTTTGGTTACTCAGACTTCACCAAACCACCACATGGGTTGCCTTCCAAGAAGCACCTGATTTAATATCGCGGCATGACGCAAGTCTCTTTACTACTAAGAATTTTTTATACCCCGTAAGTTCATATTGTTTAACCGATGCATTTGTACATCTGTCGAGAGGTTTATAGTATGACACATATGTAAAAAGGCTCGGGGAATGAATGGACGAGTACGGAGTCGAGCGAGTAGGAGGTCGGGGCCGAAGGCCAGGCACACTGGGCACCATGCCTGTCTGGCTAGCCTGGCGCGTCGCGCCTGATTCTTAATGCTATGAGCTGCGCGCCGCGCTCCCTAGCCCACCGCCTCAATAAAATATAAGTTCCTCCTTGACTTGAGTAAATCATTTTTAAATATTTCCCCTCAGCTGAGAAGAGAAAGTGAGTGACAACTTCTTAGGTTTTTCGTCAAATTATGCCATTAAACTCTGTCGAAAAGAAATTATTCTTGGATAACAAGTCCCACGCCTATGAGGAACATCCCTGCGAAGTTATTTCTTGAAAATTCGCTCGGAGTACCGAAATCCTACCGATTAAAAGATGTCAAAATTACTTCAAATTGAGTTCTAAGTGGCTATAGGTGATAGGTAAGCCTTTCTACCTTCTAAACTCTTAAGAAATTGTGTGTTTTCGCCTGAATTAAACGGAGTTGAATTATAGTTAATAGTATCAAATGATATCGTTGTTTGCGGAGTCTTAGTATTGAATATTGTCTTATTCTCTCAGCGTAAGGGCTGCAATTGAGTGGAATTACTGGCTTCAGGTGGGAATATGTTTAATGAATAAAAGTAGGCATTCGAGATATGTTAAGGCTTATCCCTTCGACAAGTTATTCTCACCGTATAATGATACGGCCTATGTTCTAGAACCGAGATAATGATCCTATATGTTGTGATTAGCTGCTGGTAGTATATTATGATTATATATGTTGTGGTTAACTACTGGCAGTAGATTATGATTATATATGTTGTGATTAGCTGCTAAAAGACATATTGAGAATATATTGCAATATCCCTCGTCGGGAAAGAGTATTTTAAGTGTGACTCACGCTACGAGCGTCATAGAAACTCCTCTCTTCTTTTGTTCACTGTATTAGTAGAATTATGGTGGTTTTCTATCATTCCAAGGCCTTAGAAGTTAGGGTTAGCTGTTGGGACTGAGTTGGTAAGTTGGACAACATAAGGCGCATCTGGGCGATATAACTATCAGTTTGGTGCCTGTTTTATCAATAAAGCTCGCCCAGAGGCTGTTGGCATACCTTGATGCCTCCAGGGTATGAATTTGGATAGGATGGTCTTACCCTAGAGTCAACGGCACCAGGGTTGCCTAGTGAATGAGTGACAGTCTGCCATCTAGTTAGCCTCTTCTAGTGACTATTAGTTGTTGTCGACTTAGTGCTTGTCATACAGGTCGCCCAGGAGGTTATCCTAGTTATACAAGTTAGATAGACCCGTGGGTACCCTAAGTAAGGGACCTTATTAGTAGTTGGATGCGGGGCCAATGCCCCAGCCTACTCATATAGATACTCAGGTGTAGGTTGTCATAAGTGACCAAGTCCAGATATACCTGCCTATGAGGCTAGGAACCTCCCAGAGAAGACATATGAAATCTGAACAAACCAAGTTAACGTCTAATGGACTCTAACCATAGTAGTACAGTATTACCTTCGAGGCTAAATTATAGTAGTACTTTGTGGAAGGTTAGGCTGTTGCTCGAGCATGTCAATTAGTAGCGGCCCTACAGTGTTCTAAGTGAATGAACTAAATAGTTGGCGTTTTGTGACCTTACGGTTTGCTTATGACCTATCATTTGTCCTAGCATGACATCAGTATCATTTAGGTCTCTCTAGATCTCCCTATCATATATGAGCCATTCAGAAAGATTATATCACTTTGCCGGTATCCTCCGATCGGATGTAGGCACATGAAGTGTGCTTGTTGGCAGCTATAGACTTCTAGGGCGGCGATTAGTGGTCGCATTAGGCCTTAAGAGCTAGATATGCCTTTGAGTAGGTTGGGACTAAAATGTAGTATTTTAGTTGGGATTGACCACACCTAGGATAGCCTTTGGTTGACCCGGCTTCGGGGTTGTGCGCGTGTCATCGCCTAGGGGCTATTGATCGCCTAGAGGCTTTATATGATGTTTCTCGGAAGGAGCTATATAATGTTTCTCAGAGGAGCTACATGTGATGTCCCAGGGACTATATTCAAGCCCAAGTGCCATATTACAATCCATCCATGAATGGGATTACGCTTTTATGCGCATCGGCTTCAACGCGACCTCAGTCGAAGCCTTGTGTACCTAGGGTGCGATTCTTGGAGCCCAACAGGCTCGAACCTGCGATTACGAGTCAACGAGGCTCAAATGTGGACCTAGAAAAGTATCTTACGCCCCGCTTCTGCTACTTATTTTCAGTCTTTATCATCTTATATATTAGCTTTTCATTACGCGCATATTCGGTGCATATATAGCACTGCGCCTGCATGGGGGCGTTGCATACTTACTGCGGGTCGAGCCAGACGAGGTTTTGGGTGTCACGCCCCGCCTTGGTATGGCGCTTTGGTGCCCTAGAAAGAACGGACTACTAGCTGGTGGGCCAAAGGCACATCGGTGCACGGCTAGCTACATCTCGGAGTTCACGGGGAAGCAAAGGGCTATATAGCGGCATAAACACGACCTCGAGCCATCACAGGTTTATAGCCACCTATGCCTATAATAACGGCTAACCAAAAACATACTCATGATCGAAGGGAACCTATGCGGGCCCAACAAGGCCACCATGCTGTCCACAGTCATTTGAAACTTAAACAAGGAAATCTTTGAGCTACGTACTTAGAGTAAGGTCACACTATTGTCAAGCTATGGCCCTACCACGACCAATATAAAAGAAACGAAATACTAAACGGCTATACAAGCGCACGGCCTCCTGGCCAGAGCTCCAGCCGACCACGGGGAGATAATATACAATACAAGCCTCTATGAGTAACATGCAAAATGATCAGGCCAGGGCCAGGCCTACCGTCTTGTACATCAAAAGAAAGAACTACACCTGCAATCGAGACTCAGGATGACGGAGCGGCAACTCAATAGGCGGCGGAATCACCCAGGGATCTGCCTCCTCGTCTGGTGCAGGCAAGTAATGCCGACGCCCAGTGGCAGCGTCGTACGGCCCAGTGCGAGTATGCAAAACAGCGGAAATAACATGGCGAAAGAAGCGAAATAGGCGACATAACTAGCAAATGCGTATGGCGGAGAGATGGCGAATTTGAATAAGCATTGTAAACTGGATCATGCTTTGCAATGCGATAAGGCGGGCGTACATGCGGCGGCTGTTGTCTAGTAATAATATATAACACATAGATAGATATACAAGTAGCAAGCAAGAGCCAATACGAACCCCATGCAGCGGATGGCACCCAGGCAACAAAACGATCTATATACCCCTACACGGGTCAAAGGCGCAAAAAATAAGTCACTCTACTCATACCGCTCACTTCGGAGCTCCTCTCTGAAGCCCCACAGGTCTTCGGCTCGAGCCTCGGCCTCCCATTATAAATAACCGTGTACGAGTCAGGAGGACCACTGTGTAAACGACCTTGAGATAAGTGCGGATCCCCGGACACAAACTCAACGGGGCTATGCAGGCTGGGCTACACACTGCTCACGGAACAAGTCAACCCAGGGAGACAGCGCAGATATGCGAGACAGTAACAGAGATAGTCTGTTTCCCCCTCGGGAGCTATCTAAGCTGGGTACTGCTCACTGGAGACAAATCACGGGAGACAGCGCAATCTTGTCAGGCGCTATGGGGAAAGCTTCATCCATCTTTGTCCAAGCGGGGGCGGCATGCCACCCCTCGGGTGACGTAAAACCCACCACGCTCGGTGGGCGACACGATTACCAACCGGGGGCGGCGGACGCTCAATAAGGGGCCCTCACGCCACAACAAGTCTCCAGCAAGCAAATAGCACATATAAATAGCAAGCATGTATAGCGAAAAGGCTATCGAAATACGATTTCTCATTACGAGTCTCTTTCGTATTAAGCGGTTCTTCTGATTATCTACGATTACGAAATCTTTCTTTAGCGGTAGCTGTCGTAGCTAATATCTCATACGTACGAATGGCTGTACGTAGCCACAAAAGCATGCATACATCGGTTTTACTTTACTAGCTTATATTCTGAAAATGTTGTTTCTTTTTGTTACATAACATAGCATAATCATACAATAAGCTATCTTTGAATCTAGAATTCTAACTCGCCCTTTGGCGCATGCTTTTCTATCTTCGGTTGAAATGCGACGCGTAAGCGAGCACTAGACTTACTCAATTCTCAACATTCAACTCGAGAGTTTCAAATACGAGTTTACTATGATTCAAAGCTAAGACTTACTAACTGGCAGAAAGAACAACTTCACATACCTTAACCTCGAGTTATCCGGCTTGATCAGACGAGCTCGATCGGTACTCGACTATTTCTCCCAACTTCATTCATAAACATGTTGATTAGAGCTAAATACGGCTTATTACGAAGCGACGTCAGCCTAGATAATTATAGCCTAAACTTAGGCTTATCGAAACGGTCAAAAAACTTGCTATTTTTAGGAGTCCCGAGAAGGGAGAAGTATTCACTTCACAACTAGGAGCACATAGACACTAGTTTGGAGAAATTCTACTTACCTTGGTCCGGTAGCTCGTCGATTAATGGCGTATTTCGTGAAACAAACTCACATGAGGAATGCTCCCTGTACTAAATACCTCGGTACTGAGTTGATTGGTGAATTAGATTTTGTTTGTAGTAATCAAACGGATATATATATGTATCTTCCTCGTCTCTCTCAGTTCCTTAGTTTTAAAATTTAATTGAATGAAATGAGATCATAAGCAAAGTGGGGGCTTTATATACTTGGGCTGAGACGAGGCCCAGCGTGTCACGGAGCCAAGGCGGTGGCCCCGCCTCAGTGACACGGCGCCATCGCGGAGGGGCTCACGCCCTCAGCGCCTCCGCGGTGGTTCGACGGGATTTTCGTCCGTCTTTTCCCGGGCCTTTTCTAGCAAGTATGGCTATCAAATATGCTTAACCAACGCAAGAATAGGCCATCTAGATCTTAGGAAATCTTACGGGGTGTAACATTCTCCCCCCTTAAAAACATTCGTCCTCGAATAGAAAGCTGTATTTAGAGGACTTCTCAACTTACTCAACTCATATGTGGCCTATTCTTCAACGAATGCGATAAGGAGCCCAGGCAAACCTTAGTGAGCTTACCTTTCTTGTAGAATCTCCTCGCCCCTTTCATCGGAGACACTTTTAGAAATACCCAGGTCATTCACATCGAACTCCAGTCTCTGCGCTGCTCATCCATACTTGACTTACGGCGGCTCTGTGCGGTTAGTAAGCGTTCTCATTAAGCTTTACCATTTCTTGGCTATTTGAGCAATGTTTGGCCCAATCAACGTTGGTTGCCACTGCTTCAAACTTGACCAGCCCGGCGATGCATTTTCGCCCGTATAAAGTCTCGAAAGGCGCCATCGAACTCTTAGAGTGATATTTGTTATTATAAGCAAACTCAATTAGAGGGCAAATTCTCATCCCGGCTACCACCGAAATCTAACACACACGCTCGCAACATATCTTCGAGCTGCGAATGGTGCGTTCACCCTGTCCATGTCGAGGGTGGAATGCGGTGCTCAAATTGTCACGTACCCAGACCTCTCGAAACGGCTATGAAAATCTGGCAAAAATGGCGGCCCAACTCCTGCATGCAGAAATAATGGATACGGCACTCAGGTGCAATCGACTATTTCACCGGATATACAACTCGGCATAATCTTGTGAGAAGGTAGTTCTGTTGGCGAGGAAATGAGGCGGTTTGGTCAATCATCAGCTATCACCCATATAGAGTCATGCGTGTGCAGTGCGGGGTAATCCAGCCACAAAATCCATATTTCTTCCCACTTCCATGAGGCACGGCTATCCACGAGTCAAACCGCTGGTTTCGTGTTCCTTCTTTCACTGTGGCGGTTAGGATCTTGAATACAATTGACAATTTCTCTTTTTTATGCACATTACCGGTAGTTTTCTTTAATATCATGATACATCTTCGTTGCGCCGGGTGGAGAGAATGGCGGGCGCAATGTAACTCGTTCATGATTGTTTGGCGTAGGCTGAAACATTGGGAACACATAAATGGTTTTACAACGCGGCCTCCATCCTACGTTGCACAGGAATTACAGTTGCTTTCCCTAGCGGAATATAATCTTTAAAATTTGAACTAGGTCAGGATCCTCAAATTGCCGTTCCTTTACTTCCACAACTAAGGATGATACGGCGGTGTTACGAATTACTGCTCTGTTGTCTCTGTTTACGCTACGAGCGGCTGAATTAGCTAGCGATGTATCTCCACGACCAATTCCCATTTTCGGGCTGCAATTACGCCAAACTCCCCATAGACTTCCGGCCGAGAGCATCGGCTACAACATTGGCTCTTCCGGGGTGAGTGCGAATATCCACATCATAATCTTTCGGCGGTTCTAACCAGCGGCCATTTGTCACGAGATTCAACTCCCTACAGTGAAGATATACGTAGCTCTTGTGATATGCAGAAAATGTCCACATGAACACCATACAAATAATGTCTCCATATTTCCAAGGCGTGGATCACTTCTGGCTAAGCTCCAGGTCGTGGGTAGGGCAGTTTTTCTCGTGTTTCCTCGGTTGTGCGGAAGCATATGCAATCACTTTCCCATGCTGCATCAACACACAACCCAATGACTGATGCGTCGCAATAAACCGAATAACCTTCTTTACCTTCCGGTAATGCTAATAGTATGGCGGAGGTCAATCATCCTTCGGCTCACAGGCTCTGCTCGCATGCCTCTGTCCCTTGAAATTTTGCTTCTTTACTGCGTCGGTTTGGTCGGAGGTGCCTTGATGGGCCGAGAACCGCTTCAACAAACCTCCCATGTCTTGCTAATCCCGAGAAAGCTACGGACTTCGGTCGGGAGTGGTAGACCTGGCCATGATTTGTTGCTTCTATCGCCTGGCGTGTGAACACGAATACCGGCATCCGACACAATGTGCCCTAAAAAGGCTGCGGGCTGCTTGAGTACACTTGGAAAATTTGGCATATAGCTGGCGGTCCGAGGATGCGGAGCCTTGTCGCCAAATGAGTGGTGATACCTTGGGCGAGAATACACCGAGAATGTCATCAATAGTACTATTCTGTGAACAAGTCGGGGAAAGGTGCAATCTTGTTCATCGGGTCCATGAATATTGTCGGGGCATTCGTTGTTAAGACATGACTAAGAATTCAAAAATGTCCATATCGGGTCACGAGCAGTTGTCTTAGGAATATCTCTTTCCGTACTCGAACCTTGTGATATCCGGACCGCAAAAGTCGATCTTAGAAAAGTATCGCTCCACACTGGCGATCAAATAAGTCATCAATTCTGGGAAGCGGGTACTTGTTCTTCAACTGTAACTTTGTTCAAGCTAGATAATCTATGCACATGGAGTGAGCTATCTTTCTTCCTCACAAATAACAACGGCGCACCCCATGGTGAAGAACTCGGCCTGATGAATAGTATTTTCAGACCTTTCCTGGACTTGTTCGTAATAGTATTTATTGATGACATTCTGGTGTCTTCTCGTACGGCCAGTCACCGAACTCATTTGCGGGTCGGTGCTCCCGAATCCTCGAGGGCACTTGATTATATGCCAAATTTTCCAAGTGTGAATTACGGCTAGAATTGTTCGCCTTTTAGGGCACATTGTGTCGGATCTTTGGTATTCGAGTTCCTACCTTGAGAATATAAACAGTCAAATCATGGCCAAGGTCTACCACTCCGACCGAGGTCCGTAGCTGCAGGATTAGCGAGGGTATTACAGGAGTTTGTTGAAGGGTTCTCGACTAGAGCGGCACCTCGACCAAACTAACACGAAAGCAGCAAAATTTCAGTGGACGGAGGCATGCGGCGAGTTTGCGGGGCGAGATGGGCCCGAGCCTCCGCCCGGTGTTAGCATTACCGGAAGGTACGGGGAAGGTTGTGTGCACGACGCTGTGCGTCGGGTTGTGTGTTGATGCGGCATGGGAAAGTGATTGCATATGCTTTAGACAAGCGAGGAAACACGAGAAAACTACCTACCCACGACTACAGGTTAGCATGATGATCACGCGAAAATGTGGAGACATTATTTGTATGGTGTTATTGTGGACATTTCATATCACGGAAAGCTTACGATATATCTTCACTCGAAGGGAGTTGAATCTGCGGCAATGATCATTGGTTAAACTATTTGAAAGATTATGATGTGGATATTCATGCCACGAGAGAAAGAGCAATGTTGTGATGCTCTCAGTCGGAAGTCTATGGGGAGTTTGGCGTAATTGCAGCGGCAGCGGGAATTAGTCGAGAGGAGAGATACATCAGTTAGCTAATCTAGCCGTTCGTGTAGCGAAGCAGAGGACAACGGGCGGTAGTTCGAGGCACCGCCGTATCATCCTTGGTTATTGAAGTAAAGGAACGGCAATTTGAGGATCTAGGCCTAGTTTAGCTTAAAGATTATATTCCGTAGGGAAAGCACCCTTCCCACGTAACGAGAGGATGGAGTCTTGCGTTGTAAAAACCATTTATGTGTTCCCAATGTTTCGAGGCCTACGCCGGATCATGAGCAGTACATTGCCGCCATTTCACACTCACCACCTGGCGCAGCAGTGTATCATGATATTAAAGAAAATACGGTGGCCGAGCAGAAAAGAAATTCTTGGTCGTAGCCCGGTATCCTAGCGCGGCCCGGTGAAACAGAACATCGAGAAACCCGGTTTGACTCGGGACATAGTTGTGCCTCTATGGAAGTGGGAGCGGTAAATGTAGTTTTGTGGAAGGATTACCCGTGCCGGACACGAGACATGACTCTATATGGGTGATAGTTGTGAGATTGACCAAATCGGCTCATTCACACCAGTGAGAACTACACTTCTGGCCAGAAGATTATCTTGAGTTGTATATCAGAAAATAGTGGTGCACGGAGTGCCGGTATCCACATTATTTCGAGCAGAGGAGCACGGTTCACGACTGATTTTTCGGTTGTGGAAGTAAAGATTTGTTAGAATATTCTTTATCTATATTAGTTGTTTGATTATATTATTTTCAAGTTTTCTTTGATATCATGATACATCTTTGACATGCTTTGTTGAGTCTCATCTTGTACATGATATCACGCTACTAAAGTGATAATATCTCTGCACTTCTCTTATCATTTCCTTAGACTTTTCATCCCGTGCAATGTAACCACACTTACACATACTAAGGTTTTGATTCTGTTTTATAAACGAAAGTCCTAATCTCAAATTAACCTCGAGTAGAGGTATTTAGCGGCGAGCATTCTGCCCGGAGTTTGTTCGCGAAATACGGCCGGCTAGTCGACGATCTACCGAACAAAGGTAAGTAGAATTTCTCCAAACTAGTGTCTATGCTCCTAGATTTGTGAAGTGAATACTTCTCCCTTACGGACTCTGAAAAAATTGCAAGTTTTCGATCGTCTTTCGATAGCGTAAGTTTAGGCTATAATTATATCGAAATTGACGTCGTTCTGGAGAATAAAGTTGTATTTAGCTCTAATCAACATGTTTTATGAATGCGGAGTTGGGAGAAATAGGCTGAATGCTAGAGCCTCGTCGGAAACGTCGGATAACTTCGGGATTAAGGTATGTGAACATGTTCTTGACAAGTTAGTAAGTCTTTGCTTTGTGAATCATAGTAAACTCAGTGTATTTGAAACTCTCGGAGTTGAATGTTGAGAATTGAGTAAGTCTAGTAAGTTACGGTTTGCGTTAGTATCGTATTTCGGTTCGAAAGATAGAAAAGCATGCGCGAGGGCGAGTTAGCATTCAGTTGGTATAGCTTATTGTATGATTAACTTAAGCATGTTATAGAATAAAAAGCAATTTTGAGAATATAAGCTAGTAAGTAAAACACGATGAGCCAGAGACGGTTTGTGACGGACTAGCCATTCGAGCCCAGTGAGATTGGCTGCAGATTAGCCACACGGTTGAAAGATTTGAGTCGCTTAGTAAAGAATGAGTTTAATATAAGAAAGAGATCGAATGAGAAGCTCAGTTCGAGATAGCCTTTTGATTATACATGCTTGCTATTTATATTGCTATTGCTTGTTGAGACTTGTTGTGGCGTGAGGGCCCCTTATTGACGTCCTCGCCGCCCATGGGTTGTGTCGTGTCGCCAACGGCGGGTGGGTTTTTCGCATTTTCAGGGGTGGCCATGCCGTCCCCGATTTGGGCGAATGGGATGGCTTTCCCCATAGCAGTACGATCAGCATGCGGTTGTCTCCTGTTGATTTATTCGGTGAGCGGAGTGCGGCTCCGGTTTCGAGATAGCCGAGGGAAACGGTCTGTACGTGCCATCGTACATTCAGTTGTCTCCTGTTGACTTGTTCGAGGTGAGCTTGGGTGTAGCTCCAATTCCCGAATAGCCCTGTTGAGTTGGGTCCGGGGATCCAGACCCTATCTTTTCACTTTGTCTACAGTCCTCACAGGACCCAGACAGAGTTATTTATATCGGAGGTGGGCAGAGCCGAGGCCAGGGTAGAGCTCAGTGACGGAGTGAGTGGAGTGACTTATTTTTGGCGGCATTTTGACCCGGGTAGGGGTCTGTAGATTGTTTGCTTGCTTGGTGCCATCCGGCTTATGGGGGTTATTGGCTCGATTCTTGCTACTTGTATATCTATCTACGTGTTATATATTAGCTACTAGACGGCAAGTAGTCGCGTTTGCAGTGCACTCCGCCTTGCTCGGTACGAAAGCATGATCGATTCATATCGGTTTATTCGATTCGATTACCTCTGCCATACGAATTTGCTAGTTATCTTGTCTTATTTCGGTTCTTTGATTATATTTCGGTTTGCTTTGCATACTCGGTACAGCCGTGCGCCTTGATGGCTTATTTGCATTACACTGCGGTACTCCTCCACCATTCAGTCAGCTATTGAGTTGTAAGCTCTGTCATCCAGTCTAATTTCCAGAAGGTGAGTTCTTTCCTTTTGATGTACGAGTATGGGTAGGTCGGGAGCCATGTCCGTCATTTCTATTGTTACTCATAGAGGCTTGCCGGTGTATATTATCCTGTGGTGTGGCGGTCGTGTCCCAGGAGTGCGCAGCCCGTGCTAAACTGGAATGCTGTCTATGGATGTGTTGTGCACCACATACTATGGCGGGGAGGAGGCTGCCGAGGCATGATAGGATGGTTACTCTTCTTTCTCGATCGGTCGTGCTTTATAGAGCGTACATTATAAGATTCGAGTCACACAAGAAACTTACCATATTCTTTGATTACGAATGCAAAGCGGATCGGCAATACTCTATTACGGGCGAGAAGGTGGAATATAGCAGAAGATATATACGTATCTTCCTCGTCTCTCTCAGTTCCTTACGTTTTACGGAAATTTAGTGAATGAAATGAGATCATAAGCCGTAGGGCTTTATATACTTGGGCACGGATAGGGCCCAGCGTGTCATGGAGCCAACGCGGTGGCCGCCTCCGTGACACAGCGCCATCGCGGAGGGCTACTGCCTCGCGCCTCCCCGTCAGTTCGGCAGGATTTTCGTCAGTCTTTTTCACGAGGGCCTTTTCTAGCACGTATGGCTATCAAATATGCTTAAGCAACGTGCAAATAGGCCAACTAGATGCGGAAATCTTACGAGTGTAATATTGGGATCTTCGAGCGATTATTGAGTCGAAGATTGGCCGGCTCCTTTTTTTTTTCATTGGAATTTCCCGGGTTGTAAAGGTTACTTGTCTTTTATTTGTATGGCATTTGGGTAGGCAGACCAATACTTTCACTTTTAGAGGCTTGGAAACTTTAGTTTTCGGTTAGGGTTCGTGTTGGCCTGTGGGTCCTATATTTGTTATGTTTTGTATGTTGGCCATGTAGGGTCTAGTATAGCTTCAATTAGCAGCCTTGTCGTCTATAGTATGAATATGATTGCTGTTTTCATTCCTTAATAACTAGGCGGCATGGTGGTCTTGTTGCTTTGCATAGGATTCCTTTATTATCCTATTCGTTGGGTTATCTATTTTCGTTTATAGGTGGCTATGGGGCGATAATGCTCAAACCATGCCTCCTACCAAAGTATGAAGCGGACTTTGTCAATAAAAGAACTTAACTAGAGGTTTGGGCTCGATCCAGCGAGAGAATATGGAAGAGCTAGACTACAACCGGTAAGTGAACTTGTTAGGTAGTTACTCCAAATAGGGGGGTTCTAAAGAAAACAATTATTAAAAAACACGGTTAAAGCTTTAGTTTAAATAAAGAATGAATGATAACTAGGGTTTTGTGTTCCCCATGGGTTCATAATTGCTTCACGTATACATACGTGATCATCGCAATGCTTACTTGTAGAGCCCGATAGCACTTAGTTTCATTTGACCGACCGACTGTCCTATTGAATTACTATACTCAATCACCGGACCCGGGGTCTCATGAGCGATTGCAAATTAACCTTATCAATATGTCCAAAATATAACTATCCTGTGACCACGGCTCAAGTTAATGCAATGATCATCAGATCAAGTCTTTGTTGTAGTTCTCTTTTTCTAATCTCACCTCTATAGACCAAGCAAGTAAATAATTTGGGTATGTCCTAGTTGTACACCGTTAAGAAACGTTTAAGCATGCCAAGAATAATGCAACTAAAAGTGTTGTGCATTGGTTTTAAAACACTTTTATGTAACCCTAGCTTGTTAATCCACCATGGTTCCCACAACCCTAGCTATGGATGTTTTAGCCTCTCATAGTTGCAAGGTTGTGATTTGTGTTCATATTTAAATACATAATCAATACTTACAATTATGGATGATAGAAAAACTTCTTTGGTATTAATCAGCAAAATCTTCAAAAACAATATGAAGATCAATAAAAGGTTGATTACAAGTTGAACAACTCAATTCTCACGTATATGTCTCTAAATTTAGATTTACTAATCAATTCTAATTACTCCTAATTGCCTCTCTATGAAAATAAAACATAAAACATTTATACATATATAAAAATCCTTTTCTTAGGCTAACGGGGTATTTCCATATCTAAAGCAGCTGCTTGACATGACTCATCCTACGACTAGTCAAACGGTATGTATAGTCGTACCTACTTTTCCAAGTAGGTCATCGACTAGCTTAAATTTGACTAAGTGTTGGACCTTGGTACGACTCCACCATGCTTCTAAGAGTCATCTTGCCCGACACGTGGCTTGACTCTGTGAATTTGAAATTTTTCTGAAGTTCATCACGAGTACTTTGTACGGCTCATACCTTACTACCACAACTCATGGTCTATCCGTAGCGGGAGTCAGCCTCTTTGTGCAAATTTTTTAAATCTTCCCACGACTTCTTCACCACAATTCGTTGCAAGCTTTGTACAACTCATGCGGAGTCGTAGGATACACCTCTTCATCCTTAGCCTTCGAAGAAACTTCTCACGGCCCGGCCCGGTGCAGGCTCGCGCACCTCTATGGCTGTCTTGAATAATGTGAAGTTAAGCCTATTTATGTACTTTTAAGTATCATTTGCACATTTTTCTCCAGCACCTATTTATCGTAATCAAAGAAAAGTGTTTTATATCCACATAAATGTACCTAAGTCCATGCTATTTTCTTAGTTTTGAGCGTTGAAAGTGTTGTAAACTCCTGACACATCAGCACCCTCAACTTAAGACTTTTGCATGTCCTTAGGCAAGAAAAAAAAACTAAACCGCATTCGACTAGAAAATAAACCTAGGATACTACGGCCAATACTTAAACAAAACTTGCATTGTACATTAAACAATTTTGACCCTTTTCCATGAACCAACATCGAGTTAATGTACCACAAGAAACCACAAAATATTACGGGGATCAAGACATGTCATCTAGCTACAACAAATCAAGTCATCGGTAATGTTTTCACACGGACGATGGTAGAAACAAACATAATCCATGTACCCTCACAAATAATGAAGTCCCCACTCCACATATATAGTACCAAATATTGCATGGGACTAAACAGAAAGGTGCTCACTCTGCTATGAGATACCATATGTTAGCCCTTATTTTTCTACGCTTAGGTTTACACATAAGATGGTCGAATTAGGATCACTATAGGACTACGTGTCTTTGTGTAGGCTTTAGGGTTGGACATGATAAATATGAAGGATTTTATAAGTGACTATCCCTTCCTTGGCACTACATACATTGGCTACACCATTCACCTATTTCACCCTTTTTGCTTTTCATTCTTTTTTCTTTCCTTTTCACATAACACATGTAAATTTGTATAGGTGTAGTGTATTTTCCAACTTTTCCAAAAAAATTTCCTTTTGAAATTTCTTTTCCAAGATTTTCAACTTTTTTTCATCTCCTTATTTTTTTCTTTTCATCACACCACTTTCTTCCTTTTCCTCTTTTCTCTCCTTTTTTCTTGTTCCCATCACTTATACACCCCTACTCTAGCCACCCTCAACTTAGGAATTTTTCCTTTGTTGAGTTCACACTATCAAGGAAGGACCGGGGGCTAAAACACGTTGTTATAAAGAAATGGTGAGTTAGTGGTAAATCAAAGAAAAACGATCTACTAAAGGCTCCAAGTGGGACCAAGGGAATCATATGATTTTGGTAGGGTTATTTAAGCTAAAATTGGGCTAAAAAATTGCCTATGATCTTATCCTAACCAACCATCCTTGCTTTATGCAAAGACCAACCTAGCAAGTTCTAGATCTTCAATAAAAATCTTGGAACTAAGTACTACATCACTCACTCATGGTACATGACTTATATTCACCTCACCTGTCTGGATTATATACATGGCTTAACAAGACTCCTCATGCTAACAAACTAAATGACATCAAAAGATTCACTGAAATCATGCATGTTGTCGCAAATACATAGCTAATGCATTAGAAATTTTAACGAGGTCAAATTATTCAAAAAATCAAAACTAGTGCACTTTCATTGGCTGATTACTCCTAATCTTTTCCTATTTTAAAAAAATCACAAAATAAGAAATAAAATCCTAAACATGTCGGTTCTACTATATAACGTAATGCAGGAAAAGAAACACGGCAAGAAAAATCCTCGGACGAATTAAAAATCCCAAAAATAACAAGTACAACCTCCCCATTTTGAAAATTTTAAAAATTAAGCTTCATCTCCGAAGAATGAACTATAAGATCATAGGGAAGGTATACATTGGCACTCCTATGCGTCTTGCGGAGGAGGTACCTCCACTTGTAATCGTGGCGCTAGCGATGGACGGCGCACTCAATGAAGTATCCACGAGAAGTGGTTACCCCCTAAGTAGTTTGGCCGCCATAACCTCGGTGTCACGAGAGTGCGAATGTGGCTCACCCGAAGGGTCAAGGCCCCTTGGCAAGACTGGGTTGAGTCATGGTGGAGCTTCCTTCTCCTCTAGATCGCTCCTGCAGCTCTGAAATATATGTGTCATGAGTCGCCCAGGAACTCTTCTCACCGGCCCTCTTGCGTTCCTTCCTCTCTTTCTTCCTCTTCTTCCTCGGACTCTCTTCTCGGCACATCCTCAGCAACTCTTTTCTTTCCCTTATCTCCAACGGCTAAAGTCGGCTCCCAATAAGCCGCCAAGTCAATCTCTCATCAAGCTCTACATCTAGAGATGCGGAAGAGTGAAATTTGTATAGCTGTTGGTTGTCGTGATGACAACTCGAATACTAACTCGAAGAGCCCCAACACCTCCACAGAACCTTTGTTGGTGTCTATGCGCTCAGCACATTAAAGTGACTCTCAAATGCATCCAAGCAAGCATGTAGAGGTACGAGTTGTTGCATCTATCTGCGCCTTTTCCCATATGATTTGTATTTCATCATAGCTTGAATCTTTAAGCTGCCATGGTCAACCGTTTGGCCAATTTACGGAGGAAATCACGAGGCACCAAAATATGCCCCTGTTTGACCAATGAGTTCAGGCTGAGCTGTCTTTTGCCCGGGGCGAAGTGCTAGGAGTTTATAAATGACCATGCCATTTGGTAGCTCTGTACGGTGGGGACATTCACCTATGCATCCACGTCTTTGATTTAATTTGCTTGGAATGCGTGGGAATCCTAGCTGGCTTCACGGGTTCATCTCATCCCCGAATAAGGCTATGTTTGCAATCCTCTGGCCTCCAATCAGTCACTCCTCACCTCGTCGTCATGGCACCCCTGCCTCTGTGCATAACATGAATACGGCTTACTCGGGAATGGGATAGTAGTGCTCACCACCACCGCCCGGTCTCGTATCTCCCTCTGCGATGATCCTTGGGATGTTGATGGGGTAAGGGGACATGAGGTATGCTACCAAAGTTGCTCTATCAGCACTTAATGTATTGTTTTTTGGCTTGTGGATGCCTAGCAGGTGGCGTACTAGTGTCCGGTAGGCTTTTTATATGAAGTTGAGTGAGTTCTTTGTCATCTTCCACCGGTAACACATTCGGCTTAGTCCTTATTTTCGGCAACCACACTTGCCAACAATTGCAGCTTCCTCTTTTGCTTGCTTTCCTACATGCCCCAGTGCGATACGCTTCATTATCTCACACAGTCGCCTCGGGCATCATCATGGAGCGAGCTGTGGTCCTTAAACTTGAGAGATGGTGCACTCCGATATGTCTACCTCTTGTCCTCGAGACCATCACACTCTCCTAGTCGAATGGTCTTTTATTTTACGCCCCTCCTTTGCCTTTAGTTCCATGGTGGCCAAGAATTGGCGTCTCGAACTTCTTAACCAGATACGGTATCTTTGAGCTAGTGTCTTGGCCATCCACTCGAAAATCATAAGCGAATATCCGCTTAATTTCCTCAACTTCATTCGGTGAGTTTGTGAGGATCCGGTGCTCTTCCTAGATGCTCCTCCTTGTCTTGTTCTTTGTGGTGAGAGAAATGCCCTTCTCATAAATCTCTGGCTCCCAGGCACTCTCCCACTTAGAAGTTGTGCCGGTTTTCTGGGTAAGTGCAGCCTTATGTGTGCAGCATTTGGGGCCTCCTCCTATGATTCATCGCTACCACTTGCTTCACACGATTGGGTCTCCTCAAACCTTCTTATGCATTTGAGTCGTTTCCCGGCTCCTTATTACCCTCCTGCAGTTCCTCGCCCGGAGGCGGGGAGCTTGGGCGAGGGAATGTGGTAGTGGTTTTTTTGGCTTGTGATCTTGCTTTCTCCTAGTGGTTACGGTTCCATCAATGCGAAGTATCTACGGTAATCTGAACCAAACCACTAGGGAGTTTCCTTCTTGCCCGGCCTCGAACTCGGATGTTTCTTAATTAATTCTCTCCAAAAAAATTCATTACTTTGGATGCTTGTCGCTTCTTCTGTCATTGTACTTGTAGAAAGTTTAAATTCCATATTTGAGAAAAAAGAACAAGGAAAAGATAAATCGAGATTCTTATCACGGGTCATACCACGAAGGTACGACACCAGTATGAAGACCCAGCAATCTGTATACGTATTACGACTGCGGGTATGATTCATACCCATGAAGGTGCGGCCGTACCACAGTCGTACGATGAACCCTCACCCGCCTCTTGCTATTGCTCGTAGGATCTTTGTCACGAGTCATCTTGAGAGCCACATAGCAAATGCTTTTGGCGGTTTTTACGCCTCCCGGTTTTCCTTTTTGCACATTGAGCACACATTAGTTTAATAGCAGGATGCCTCCCAAGCGCTTGATTTAATGTCACGACACGATGCAGGTGGCCCGGTTACTGAGATTTCACCAAGCCACCACTTGGGTTGCCTCCCAAACACCTGATTTAATGTCGCGACACGATGATACTCGAGAATTCATCAAGTGTCTCGTACTCATCCTCACACAAATCTTTGAGATAACAACGTAGTATTCCTTGGAGTTTCTTGCATTTTCTGCGAGATGTTGAAAGTGACCTCTTCTTTGTTTAGTCTGAAATTCAGCTAGCCAGCCTCTACATCTACTAAGGCCCTCCGGTTACACAGGAATGATCGCCCCAAAATGATGGGAAACTCATAATCAACCTCCGCAATGCAATATCCACAGTCTCTGGTAGAATATGAATTTGTCCACTTGACCGGTGCATCGAAACGAGATCCCCACTTGGCTTCTTCCTTGGTTCTATCGGCCATCGGTAGCCGCATAGTGGTCGGTGTGGGACTCGGCCCAATCTCTTGAATACTTCCAAGGAATCAAGTGATGCTTGCTCCCAGAGATCCTGAGGGCCCTTGAGAACTCCATATTGCCAAATATTACTTTTAACATAATGAAAGCACACAGGTCTTCTTCTTTTGAGCCAAGACTGCATGGCTATGGCACCTACAGTGATGTAAATTGTCTAGGCTCTCATAACTACGGGCCTCTTCTTCTTCACCAAAGTCTTTCATAAACTTAGCATATCCCAATATTTGTTTCCCGATGCCTTTACCAATGGTATCGTTCACGAGATAGTTGTTTAAGCATCGAAAGGAATTTCTTACTTACTGCATTTTTTCCTTTTCTTCATTCTTTGAGGGAACGGTGGCGGTAGTCGTAGGATAGCTCTGTGCACTTGAATTAATCCTTGATCAATGTCAGGTTCCTTTTTCTCTATAGGGACTCGGCAACTCAACCTTTCCATCTCAGCACCTTATCACTTTCCTCAAATAAGCCTCGCTTTCTTCCATTCAACTACAATCAAAAAAGAGTTGTCAAGCGTGGTCTTACCACTCCTAGTCATCACCGCCATGCAATGACCATCATTCTTTGGGTTGGGCGGTGTTGCTAGGTAGTGAACCCTTTTGTCTAGGGTTTAGTGATGTTGATAGTTTCCCCAAAATTTATTTTGCTCAATTTTCTTGATGGCCGAGTTGCATGAGATTCACTCTATGACCCATTACTAGATATGTCTACGAATCTCCTTCAATTGCTCATCGATGTACCTCACCTTCTTCGGCATCTCTTCCATCATGCTCTAAATTTCATTTACTGACCTCAGCCTCTCCGTGCATTAGGAGGCACATAAACTCCAGCCCGGTCATTAGGTAGCCATCGATTCTTCTCCATTCTCCATCATGCTCATGACCGCGGCTCCTATCTCTGTACTCGTTTCAGTTGTAGTTTTCTCTGTATTGGTTCCGACCTTGGTTTCCAGAACCTTGGCACCAATTTTAACATCTAGATGCTTGGGTGTTGGCTAAGAAACCCT
Organism: Datura stramonium; assembly: GCA_018107945.1. Classification (NCBI taxonomy): domain Eukaryota; kingdom Viridiplantae; phylum Streptophyta; class Magnoliopsida; order Solanales; family Solanaceae; genus Datura; species Datura stramonium. The sequence continues at coordinate 21,915 of JACEIK010011169.1, forward strand.
TCGCAGCTATCCATGAAATTTGCCTCTTTCTCCGAGATACGAGTGATCAACTCCGGTTCCATTCCTTGAGTTCCCTCTTGCATTTAACTTTTTGTCTCCTTCTCCCATGATGTGATTTGTGAGAAAATCCAATGATGTATGAATGTGAGCCAACTCTTGGATTGCGTTCTTATTCCCTTTCTTCGGTTGTCTGCTGAGTCAAACACAACGGCACTTATGCAGAGCCGTTGCATCAACCTCCTTGGATTATATGCCTGTTTGTCTTAGTCACCCTATCAAGGATTGTAGCGGCTTGCTCCGGGTGTGACTCATCAATGCTTTCCTTTGCCACGGTGTCCACCACAACTTTGGTGCTATTATTCAAGGCATAAAAAATTTCCATGATTTTCATCACAGGATCTTATAGTTAGACTTTTCAACTTCTTTTTGAACCTCAACCGGAGTTTCATGAAGTGCCTCTTCTTGATTTTCAGAAGTTATAGATCTCTTCTTTGCATTGCTGACATTACGGAGGGAAAGAATGTCGGCTCGAAGGCACATTTGAGTTCCCTCCAGTTGGTTATGGATTCATTGGGCAACTCTAATAACCATAAAAGTGGCTTCCCACTGCTAGAGAAGAAAACTTTGAGCCAAATGACATCTTGGCTAACTCGGAGCAACACATCGCCTTGCATATTCCTACAAAGTTCATCGAGTGCGGAGTTGGCGTTATGCGCTGTGCGACCATTGAACACCCTTTCATGTTTAACAATTGAATCATGGTGCTCGTGAGGTCGAATTTGTCCCGGAGAAGGTAGTGGTGGTGGCACAATTGCTCCGATCGACCCAACTCCATCAATGTTTTGGGTCCTCGTCATCGAAAGAATTGAGGCAAGTCTATAACCTCTGTTTGCCCCTCCCATGTCGAACAACATTAACTACTTCTTCTCTAGCATCTTCCTCATCCTGAAGTGCAACTTTCCTAGCTTCTTCAACTATGCGGGCATCTCTTTGTTCTTGGTTTCCATTAAATGCCGTGTTCGTTTATTTCTGAGTTGAGAATCGGGGATCTCCACTACTCTAAGTTCTTGGCATTCAGCACGAAAAACAGCACAGTAGGTACCAAAAACAAAAAAGAAAACGTAATTAAGGAAATAGCGCCAAAAGATAAATACAAGTAAATAATCTAGTCTTGGCAAGTATTCTAGACAACGATGCCACTTTTGATAGCTCAAACCATACCTCCTCTTAGAAGTATGAAGCGGACGTTGTATAAAAATCCAACTAGAGGTTGGGGTAGATCCTACGGGGTATATGGAAGAGCTAGACTACGGTAGGTAAGTGAACTTGTTGGCTAGTTACTCCAAATAGATGGGTTCTAAAAGAAAGCAATAATAAAAACACGGTTGAAGCTTTAGTTGAAATCAAGAATGAAAGATAACTAGGGTTTTGTGTTGCCCATGGAGTTATGCTTGCTTCGGTATACATAGGTGACCATCACAAATGCTTATTTGTAGAACTGATAACTTAGAGTTCCTCAAATGACCGACCGAAAGTCCAATCGAAATATACTCAATCACCAGGCCAAGTCTTATGAGCGATTGCAAATTAGCATTATCAATATGTCCCAAAATTTAAATATCTGCGACCACGTAAGCTCCAAGTTAATACAATGACCTTCAAGATCAAGGCTTTGTTGTAGTTCTCTTTTCCTAATCTCTACCTCTCTAGACCCAAGCAAACAAGGAATTCGAGCATGTCCTAACGTTATACACCTTTAAGAAAAATTTAAGCATGAAGAGAATACGATACAAGTGTTTTGCATTGGTTTTGAATCACTCTTATGTAATCTAGCTTCTTAATCCACAATGCTTCCCATAAGCCTATTTATGGGTTTTATCCTCTATGGATTGCAAGATTGTGATTTTCATTCATATTTAAATACATAAATCAATACTTACAATTATGGATGATAGAGAAACTTCTTTGTATTAATCATCAAAACCCTCAAGAAAATATGAAGATCAAGAAAAGGTTGATCATAAGTTGAACAACTCCAATTCTGCGTATATGTCTCCTTTCATAATTTTTGTCGGCTAATCAATTCTAATCACTCTAATTGCCTCTTCCCTATGAAAATAAAACATAAAATGTATTTATACGAACATTAAAATACTTTTCCAAGGCTAACGGGGTGTATTTCCATATCTGGCCGCACGCAGCACGACTCATCGTACAACCCGTAACAGGTAATGTACGGGTCGTACCTACTTCCCGTAGGTCATCGTACGGCTGAAATTTGGCTAAGTGTTTGGACCTTGGTACGTCTCATACATATTTCCCTCTGAGTGTATGCGGGCTTACGTGGCTTGAATTTGAGACTTTGAAATTTTCGAAGTTCGTCACGAGTACTTTGGTACGACTTGTACCTTGCTACCATGACTCATACTGTCTATCGCGCGGGAGTCAGCCTCTTGCTCAAATTTTCTAAATCTTCCCATGACTTCTTCACCACAACCCATTTAATCTTTTTGTACAACTCATACTTGAAGTTGCGGAATACATCTCGTCATCCTTAGCCTTTTGAAGCTTCTCATGACTAGTAGTACGACTCGTAGCACCTTCCTATTGATCATATGAATAGTGTGATTAAGCCTATTTCTGCACTTTCGGAGCTATCTTTTGCACATTTTTCTCCAACACCTAGTACATCACGTAACCAAAGAAAAAAGTGCCTTATATCCACATAAATATTACCTAAGTCCATGCTATTTTCTTAGTTTTGAGTGTCAAAGATGTTGTAAACTCATAGCACATCGGGCACTTGTCGACTCATTTGTGTTTGCAACTGAGATATAGCATTTGTTTTTCTTGAATTGTGAGTCGCTGGTAGGCACCCAGGTGCTATGCCCAGCCGGGTAAACCCGTGAGATCAGTGTGGCATTGAGTTTAGTCATGACTCCTAGGTGGGGCGTGACAAACTCGGTATCAAAGCGGATCGTATCCCAGGGGAGTGCAAGTTGTGTCTTGTAGAGTCTTGTTTATAAATGTGTTGTGAACCACATTTTATAAGCAAAAGGCTACGAGGCATGATAGTATGGTTACCCCTCCTTCTTTTCAGATCGTGCTATATAGCTAAGTTGTGCGGGGTTGAGTCCCTTAAGCTTTCGGTTTCATGTACGTCTAGAGTAATGTTTGATATAAAACGAGACACCGATCAGCTGCAAGTTAGGCGCCAGCGGGAAAGTGCCGTGAGGTGCCACGGTTGAGGGACAACCGGCCAGAGGTGAAAGCGGATGCCTTTTGATCTCCCAATATCCTCTGGGGCATCGAAACCTCATAAGGTAATATATATGCCAACACCATCCCTAGTTCTTTCTACGCCCTCGAAATAGGAGGTCGAATGTGGTATATATATATGAGTTGGTTTACTTAGTAGACACTTAGAATTTAGACGAGGGTGACGGTTAATCTTGGATTACCTGAAATATGCAAGGATTGTGCGAGGTTTGTACCTCCGGCTTTTGAGAGTTTGTTGAATTTCGCACCTTAGTCTTGTTATAAAATGATAGGGTCATTTCCACCTCCTAGCTTGTTCTTCGGTGCAACGAAAGAATAAGTATGTGCCATGTTTCCTAGAATAAATGGTAAATGTGGGCTAGAACTGTTGATTAGAGAAAAATTAGAAAGTGGTTAAGACCCCTAGTGTTTAAAAAATTCTTAGACCCTCACGGTAGTAAATCAAGGGAAATAAGATTACTAGTAGAACCTAGTACGTGTGAGTCCATAAGTAATAAACTCTCGGCTTAATAGTAAAGCTCAGAGTTAGAAATAGGTTGATTAAGCGCACGGTGTGTTGATGATGGTAGCGGATGCACGAAAAGTAATGGCTATGGCCCTTAGCTTGTTATATCGGAGCAGAGAGATTATATGAGTGGAAACGGCCAGGTGTGCGATTAGGACAAAAAGTTGGTAGGCTCGATCAGTAGTATCCTTGACGGTATAGTGCATGGGGCATGAACCTTGGTTTTCGGCTATAGGAGTAAGGGTAAAACATGACTACCAAGCTCTGGGGAAAAGAAGAAGAACTACCTTTAGAGTGTAGCGGGATGACGAGCTTGGAATCTCAGGTTGAATGTCGAGAAAAATAAGCATCAAGCCCCAACATTTAAAGGATAGTGAGATTATGAACTAGAATCTTGCAATATCACCACCGGTTTGTAGAGGTAAGGGAGTGACGGTACGGAGACCCTAGCCTAGTGCGGCTAGAGGTAAGGCCCGGTAGAAGGAGTCATAGACGCCCGAGATAGTAGGGGGCATAGTCTTGAGACCCAAAGTTTGAATTTGTCATTGCAAAAATGTGGAAAGGCTTGATTAGCGGTGTAGCAAGGTACACCATGTACATTTATTCCCTCCGCCCCCCGAGCTTGGAAAACGAAAATGCATTAGGTTATAAAAGAGACCTACGATGGCATGGGAAGAAGAAAGATATTGTCGGTTGTGGCACATGTGCTCAATGACCAGCAAGGGAGGCTGGAGATAGTGGGCCTGCTGTGCGGAAGCCGAAGTAGTCGGTCAGAATACACTTACAAGGTTGCTCATACCGGGCGTAAATGTGACCCCATTGGTTAACTATGAAAGGATAATGAGATAAACTTATATCTTGCGGGTCAAAATGGCGTTTCAGCCAGACTATGCCCAAATTGAATACTAAAGAAACATTCCATCTCTATGATGCCACTAGTGTCTATTGGTTGACGAGGAAGAGGCACAACCTGGAATTAGGTGTTGGAACGGGTGTTAGGTCGGATTGGGGCACAAATTAACTGAGTACAACTCTCACCCCAGTCAACTAGCCAACGAGTACACGAATCAAATTCTTGGAGAAATGTTACGGGTGGGAAGATAGGTCCCTATATGACGATCTGAAATAGGTAGGTGAGGGTAGTCGAGCTAGGGCATACTACATCGGTCGGGGAAAAGTTAAACTTATTAGAAGATATGTACTGATAGTCTAGGGTCTCCAGAAGTCCTACTCTAATATAGGAACGGGAGTTAAGGATTGAAGCAACGGCTGGGTATTCTTGAAAATTTTGCCAAACGAAGGGCGTTATGAGATTCGATAAGGAGGGCAAGCCTAGCACTAGAATTACTAAAAATTTATCTTTTAGGATCACCAGAAAGATTGTCCAAGAAGCATACGAGATAGAGTTTCCTTGAGCTCGGATCTGTTCATCAACACTACGCAGCGCGTAGGAGACCTTTCTCGGGTCAATTGGTGGACGAAGAGACTCCAATAGTGATATTAGATTGGCATGTCTGTAGGGGCTATTTTGAGAACCAAAGTTGTAGCCTAGTAAAGTCTTATAGAGGAACAGAAAGGTTGAAGGAATTGCTTGGGAAGTTGAGAACAACTTTGAAGTTTAGATATCCTCACTTATTCCAAACCTGATCCGGATAAAGCGGTTGAGTAAGATTGTTTGTTCGGTTGTTATTTTATTGCTTACACTATCGATGCTTGTTCGATTATTCACTTTGGATGTTGTGGAGTAGTTGTTGATAGCATCATGTGAGACATCTATGTTGGATATTTCTGCATTTCGGAGTTTTGGATAGTCCGGATTACAGAGGTGACTCTTCGAGAATTTTTTCGAGCAATAGTTAAAGGACCTTTGATCTCTTAAGCTTAGGATACATTATAGAATGAATGTTCCAAAGGGAGGATGATGTTACACCTTTGTAAGTTTCTATTGTTTAGCGTGCATTGATACGTATGTCAAAGTTTTAGAGTATGAAGCATATGAAAAAAGGCTCGGGATTGAATGGATTAGTACGGAGTCGAGCGAGTAGGGGTCGGGGCCGGAGGCTAGGCGCACCCAGGCACCGCTCTATGCCGGCCAACTCGGCACCTTGAGCGGCGCGTGCGCGATTCATGTGGCATTAGGGTGGCGCACCGCGCCTCCCAACCCCGCTTCTATAATATATAAGTTCCTCCTTGACTTGAGTAAATCATTGTAAATATTTCCCCTCGGTAGAAGAGAAAGTGAGTGACGCTAGCCCGGTTTTTCGTCAAATTATGCCATTAAACTCCGTCTAAATGCAGAAACTTCATCTTGGATGACGAGTCTACGGAGCGAGAACATCCCTGCGGAGTTATTTCTTGGAAATTCACTCGAGTACTAAAACCTGTGAGTAAGATGTTGAAATTACTTCAAAATGAGTTCTAAGCGGCTACGGAGATGATAGAGTAAGCCTTTCTACCTTCTAAACTCTCAATAAATTGTGAGTTTTCGGTAGAGTCACGAGAGTTGAATTATAGTTAATGGTATCAAATGATATCGTTGTTTTCCGAGGCTTAGTATTGAATATAGCCTTATTCTCTCAGCATAAAGGCTGCAATTGAGTGGAATTACTGGCTTTAGGTTGGAAGCGTTTTGTGAGCCGAAAGTCGGCAGTCAGTATGTTAGAGTTATCCCTTCACCAGAAGTTATTCTCGTTGTATAATGATACGACCTATGTTCTTGAACGGAGATAACGATCCTATATATTGTGATTAGGCTGTGGCGGTACGATTATGATTATATATGTTGTGATTAAATTTGCTATCAAAAGATTATGATTATATGTGTCGTGGTTAGCTTTTAAAAAATAGTTTTGAAAGTATAATGTAGTATCCCTCGTTGGGAAAGAGTATGTTAAGTGTGCCTCACGCTAGGAGCATCATAAAAACTCCTCTTTGTTCTTCTATTCATTGTATTAGTAGAATTTTGGTGTTTTGCTATCATGCCAAGGCCTTAGAAGTTAAGGTTAGTTGTTGAGCTGAGTTGGTATGATCGGCATAGAGAGAGGCGCTGACCGAGGTATTGGGCGCTGTATTGTCGATCAAAGCTCGCCCAGGTGGGTGGCGTACATGATGCCTCCATCTCCATAATTTTGGATAGAATGGTCTTATCCCAAAGTCAGTGGCACCGGGGTTGCCTAGTGAAATAGTGACATTTTGCCATCTAGTTAGCCTCGCAGTGACTTTTAGGCTGCCGATCGACTTAGTGCTTGTCCTCTGGTCACCCGGAGGTTATCCCGGTTATACAAGTCGAATGGGCAGTGGGTACCCTACGGAGGACCTTATTAGTAGTTGTATATGGGGCCAACGCGGCGCCGTATAGATGCTCGGGTGTAGGTTGCTAGCGAGTGACCGAGGTCCGAGATAAACACTTGCCTACGAGGCTAGGAAGCGTCTATAGAAGACATATGAAATCTAAAACGAGACCAATTTAAGGTCACAGGAACTAGAGCCACCGTAGTACAAGCTATTGCCTTCAGACCCAAATTATAGTAAGCAGCCTATGGAAGGTTGAAGTACATTTGCTAAATGCGGCATGCCGTTAGTAGCACGGCTACATGGTTGTTCTAAGTGAAGGAACTAAATGATTTGGTCATCAGTGACATTCTACGGATTCACTTATGCGCTATCATTGTCCTAGAATGACATTCGAGTATCGTTTAGGCCACTCCAAATCTTTCCCTATCTTGTCTAGACCATTAGAATTATGATCCTTGCCCAGGATCCTCTTATTAGATGCGAGCACGGGGGTGTGCTTGTTGGCGGTTATACGAGAATATTCTAGGGCGAGTAGTGGTCGCATTAGGCCTTAGAGCTAGATATGCCTTTTGAGTGGCTAGGTTTGGACTAAAAATGTAGTATTTTGGTTGGGATTGACCCCACCTAAGATAGCCTTCGTTGACCAACCAGGTTGCTAAGCGTGTCCAGCGCTGGGGGCTATTGATAAGCTTACGGGAGCTATATGATGTGTTGATCAAGGATCTACTTGATGTACCAAGGGACTATATTCAGGCTCAAGGGCCCTTATGTAGAGTCCATCCACGAACAAACTTCTACTTTTATGTCGTATAATTTTAACCTCCAGCCGAGCCTTGTATGCCCCGGGGTGTAGTTACGGGAACCCAATAGGCTCGAAGCGATTCTGAAGTCCATGAGACAGTTGAGGACCTAGAAGCTAGGTAGGTGGCTATAGTACTAGTAGAATCATAAGAACTGGAATAGGGGTATATAGATTTAATTGTACTTGTCGGGGTTTATGGGGGGGCGGTAGGTTGTTTCGTGTTCTTGCACCTTCCGGAGCTTTTGGGGGCAGATTAGGTTCTTGTTTGTATACTTTTATGCTAGCTATAGCCTATGAGTGTATAGTCATACAATTTCAGCTCTTATACGTGTAGTGATTTCCTATATGCAAGTTATGGATAAACATAGGTTATCTTATGCCCCTCCTTGCTACTTATTTTCGGTCTTTATCAGCTTTTATTCAGCTTTTTATTACCACCTTACATATTGGTACATATTGTGCGACGCCCACGCATGGAGCTCACATACTTGCTTGCGGGTTCGAACGGACAAGTTGGGATCTCCTAGCGGTTATTGAGTCAGCAAGTTGGCTAGCTCCTTTCATTCAAAGTTGCCAAGTTGTAAAGTTTTATCCGTCTTTTATTTGTATATCATTTGGGTGAGTCATGCCCTGTCTCAGTGTATTTTCACTCTTTGAGGCTTGCGGACTACAATTTTCGGTTAGTGGTTAAATTGTTGTCCGTGTAAAAGGCCTATATTTGTTATGTTTTTGTATGTTGGTAGGATGTGGGGCCTAGTATAGCTTCAGTTAGCATCCTTATCGGCTACTCCAAATATGAATATATTTGCTTGTTTTTATTCTATAAAACTAGGCGGTATGAGTGGTCTTGTCGGCCCGCATAGGATTCCTTTATTATCATGTTCGTTGGGTTAGCATTTTCTTTTACGGGTGGCTGTAGGTCGTGTCGGCAGAAAGGCCCAATGTTCTAGTCGAGATTAGAAGTTTGTTTTCTTGAATTTGAGTGTTGGTAGGCACCAAAGGTGCATATGCCTAACTAGGTCGGCCCAAATCCCGGTGTGGCATTAGGTGCCGAGTCATGCCTCCCAAGGTGGGCGTGAGCGAGAATTCATCAAGAAACTTCGGAAGTCATCATCGATTACTAAGACAACCACGAATTCATTGAGTTGCTTCATTGTGGGAAGATGTTAAAAGTGACCTCCTCCTTATTTAACACGAACTTTAGTTGGTCGGCTTCCACATCTACCAAGGCTCTCTTAGTGTCAAGGAATGGTCGCCCCAAGATAATGGGGACCTCAAAATCAACCCGCCAATCAAAGTTAGAAGTCGACTAGCGAGATGAACAGTCCGCGCCCAGAGCAAGAACTTCCAGCTAGATCCCCACTTTGGCTTTTGGTTATGCGACACGCCCATAAATAGCCACATTAACATCGGTGTGGGCTCCCAAGCCCATCTGTTTGAAGACAACTAATGGCATTAGGTTGATGCTTGCACCTAAACCAAAAAGTGCCTTCACAAACTCAAAATTATCAATCATGCATGGAATGGTGAAGGCAATTGGATCCTCCTTTTTTGAGTAAGGACACGTGAAGCTATGGCAGCGCAATGATGCAAGTTACCTGCGGCTCGGGGCTCACATTACTTCTTCTTGGTCATAAGGTCCTTCAAAAAACTTGGCATATCCGGGCATCTCTTGCTCAATGCCTCGACCAATTGTATGTTCATATATAATTGTTTGAGCATAGAGAGGAATTTTGAAACTTACCATCTTCCGCCTTCTTCTTCATCCTTTAAAGGGAATGGTGGTGGTGGTCGAGGATAGCCTTATAAATTTGTGTGCCCTCTTGCTTCTTACCACTACTCCGGCTTTAGACTCATTTGCTGTGGAGCCCGGTCAACAGCCTACTTTGTGAGCTCATACCAAACTAACCTCCTCTCTTCCTCGCAAGCTCAATATCCTTTTGTCTTTCCATCACAACTTCTAGCCGGTAGAGGGTCCTTTATGGTCTTCCACTCCCTACTCATCACATCCATACGGAGTGTCTATCCTTCTTTGGATTACGCCTTGTGTTTCTGAAGTGTTCCCTTCTACCTCTGGTTTAAGACGACGCCATACGTCCAAGTTTCTTCTTAATCTATTTGATCCCAATTGTATGCAATTCAACTTTTTGCTTCATACCCGATATATACGCGAGAATGTCCCTCCAGGTGATCATCGGTGGATTTTACCTTTTGAGCATCTCGGCCATCATGTTCTCCAATCTTGGTCCAGTCTCACCCTCATGTGCATTAGGAGAACACGACATGTGGTCATTGCGATAGCATAATTCTTTCTCCATTCTCCCTCTTGCACGACCTCGGCTCCTATCCCTACACCCATTTTCGATTGTAGTTGTCCCAATACTAGTTCGACCTTGATTTTCGGAATACTTGGCGCCAAGTGTCCTATCCAGAGACCCTTGGGCATTGGCCCAAAAACCCGGCCACCTGGTTGTCAGAAGTTTGTCTCCTCCTCGAAATCTGAATGATCCTTCCCTAGTTCTTGTCCCCGAGCTCCCCTTTGAATTTACCTTTCTATCACCAGCACCCATAATTTTCTTCATGGCCCGAGGTCTAATGATGTTGCAAATGAGCTAATTCCTTATCACCCTCCTCATTTTTGTACTAATACGTCATACCAACAACATACATACTGGGCGATTACGCATCCCTAGTGTGTTATGGCCTATTAGTATCAATCACTCTATCTAGAATAAGGGCAGCTTTCTCCCATGTGTGACTCATCAGTGCTCTTCTCGCCACGGTATACGCTACGGCTTTTGTGTTGTTATTCAAGGAACTGTAAATCTCCAAAAGCTATCATTTGGAATTTTATGGTTCGGTCACTTGGTCGGCTTCTTTTTAAATCTCAACCGGGTTTCATGAAGTGCCTCCTTTTCGAGTTGTCGGAAGTTATAGATCTCATCCTTAAGATGTAGCATCACGGAGGGTGGGAAGAACCTTTCTAGGAAAGCCTATTTAAGCTCCCTCCAGTTGGTAATGAAGTCTTTGGGAAACTCCAATATCCATTGAGTGGCCTGTCAAAAAAAAAGAGAAGAAGGGGAAGAGTCTCAACCTTATTGCATCCTGATTTACACCCGGGCAGCCTATACACCTTGCATATTCCAATGAAGTTCATCAAGTGCGGAGTTAGTATCATCAGCTGAGTGACCATTAAACACCCCTTTCATATTTAGAAAATATATCATGGTGCTAGTGATGTCAAACTTTACTCAGTAGGCAAAGGTGGTAGTACAATAGCTCCCTGAATTGACCGACTTCATGAATATTCGGGTCATCCTCATGAAAGAGCGAGGAGCATATCTCGGTCTCTATTACCCCTTCCATGGGCCGAAATTCATGACTTCATCAGAGCATCCTCAACTTCTGAAGTGCGGCTAGGTCAACTTCTTCAGCAGACGGGCCTCTTTGTTAAAAGGGTTCCCATTCTCTGCCGAGTGTTCACTCTAATTCGAGATCAAGAGAAATCGGGGGTGCCACTCCGTCGAGTACTTTCATTCATAAAGAGAAAACCTGTGTGTGTAAAAAAATAAAAAGAAATGTATATAAGGAAATAACAGCTAAAAAGTATAAACCTGATCAATTAATCTAATCTTAAGTCGTACTCCCTAGTCAACGATGCCATTTTTGATAACGCTCAAACTCACACTCAGATAAAGCATGAGCCGGACGTTATCAATAAAGAAACCAACAAGGTTGGAGGCTCAAACCTATAGGAAATATGGTCAAGATATAGAATAACGCATGTATTTAAACTTTTAGGTATGTTATCTCCAAAAAGAGGGGTTTATAAAAATAATTATAAAACAAGATTGAAAATTAGTTGTTGTTTATCAAGATTTGCAATTAATTAGGGTAAGTGTTCACATGGGTTCATAACTACTTTGGATTTACACTTTGATCTATCTTAATGCTTACTTGTAGAATTAATAACTAGGGTTCATCCAAATGACTAGTTTGTCCCTATTGGATGACTATACTCAATCACCGAGTTAGGCCTCATGAGTGATTTCAATTCAACCAATATCAATTTGTTTCAAATTAACTATCATGTGTATTTAACGGCTCAAGTCATTCAATGTCCCATGAATCAAGGCTTTGTTGTAATCCTCTTTTCCTAATCTCTCTTCTCTAGGTTCAAGCGAGTAGGAATTTGGGCAAGACTTATCGTTGATCTTTGTTAAAAAAACATTAAAGATGAAAAGAATACAATACAAGTGTTTTAACATTGGTTTCAAATCACTTTGTAATCCCTAGTTAGTTAATTCACCATGGTCCCACAACCCCGGTTAGTGAGATTTTAGCATCCCATGATTGTAAGATCTTCATTAGCATTCATAGACAAACATATAATTGAATACTTACAAGGATGATTAAAATAAAACTGCTTAATTATTGCAAGAATTGATGTTGAATAATTCAAGAACAAGTAAGAAATCAAAGCAAGAAAATCTCCAAGACTTTAATTAAAGTTAAAAACAACTTGTCTCTCTATGAAATAAAACTCAATGTTCGACTCTCTAATCTCCTCTCCCTACTAAAAATAACATAAAAAGTATTTATACAAATAATTGGAACCTTCTCCTAAGTAAATAGGAAACTACCAAAAACTATCTCGCCTTCATATACGACTAGTAATAGGATTATGCTTGGTTGTACCTTGACTCATACATTGGATGGCTTACGCTGAATCTGGCTAAGTGTTGACTTGAGTACGACTCATACCAGAACCTATATGAGTCGTATAATCTTCCCATGGATTGAACTTGAACTTACTTGATGTTCTCTGTTAACTTCCATGAATGGCTTGGTATTACTCGTACCTTAGTTCCATGTCAAGTGACTCCTTCTCATACCTAGAGTTAACGGGTCTCCTATTTTTCGATCTCTTCCATGGTTCCTTGGTACGGATCTTAGGTAGGTCTCACAACTCGTGGTTGCTACCCATACTAGGACTCACCTATCTGTTGCAAAAACCTTAAGGTACTCGGCGCATGGTACAACTCGTACCGAGGATAGTACATTTCATTACCATAAGTCATGCTTCCTTTTGCCTCACATTTGTTCCTAGACCTTTCCATGGCTCGCGGTAAGACTCGTACCAATATGGTACAACTCATGCGAGATCGTACTAAGCCACTTTTCGCATTTTTCCATATTTTGCACAATTCGGTAGCCAACATCTATTTTCCCAGAAAACAAGTAAAAAGTGCCTCATATCCATATAAACACACCTAAGTCCATTCTATTTTATTAGTTTTAAGCATTTAAAGTGTTGTCAATTCACAACACATCAATAGCCTATCTTGCAGTTTGACTAAAGTACGGCTGCAAGAGAGGGTACTAGTATTCCTCCGGTGAATCAATGAGCAGTCGGGAGGCTTAGAGTGATCCACGACCCGAGTGCTACGAGTTGCTCCGGCCTAGTTAGAAGCGGTAGTGGGTAGATCTCTGGCTCTCCAAAGCAGTACCTGAGGATAATAAAGTGGTAACCTCTCATGCCTATGGTACCATTGGTTGCTGGGAAGGATAAGGTCTTGACGGAGCTATTCGGTTGATAGCTCGTATTCACGCTGAACGGGGAGAGCGAGGTTTGAGGGCGATGGAGGACATAAGGGGTCGGGTTGGCTAGTGTTCTAGAGCCCGTGAGTTTTAGTTTGAGCCCTCAGTGTTTACCGGGATTGGGCAGAGAAAGGACCTCCGGGATTTCATTGATCGAGAACTATACAAAGTGTTAAAGGTCATGCGGGCACTAAGGAAAAGAGGGCGTAGAGTTGGCCGCATTTAGGCTAACGTGATGTGGCTATTTTGATGACTTAGATAATGATGATTAGGAGGAGGATGCTACCATGGGATCCATGCAGATTGATGGAGAGGATGATGATGAGAATGATGATGATCAAGAGTACAATCCTGATGATGATGCACAATGACCTAGGAAGTTCCTTTTCTCTACCTATTTAATATAATTGTGTGTGCAGCGAGGACGGTGCATCATTTAAGGTGTAAGGGTGGAGGAAAGGAATTCTTGTTTGCTCTTTCTTTGCTATATTTTTAGTAGGTCATAGCATAGTGTCATTCCCTGTGGTAGTAGCTCTATGATTTGTTAGGCCATGTTACGTAATAGATAGTATTAATGATGGTGATAACCTAGATTGATGCATGTGATGTTGGATAATTTGTTTCATCTCGGTAATTAAGTTTGTTAGTTTAATTTTAGAGTCAAAATGTTCCAGGGTGAGTATGGAATCAAGTTTTTGTTTGAAAATGTCCAAACACATACACAACCCTAAACTTGCCTCCATTTTTCATTTTGCACTCCAACTCGAGTTTGGTTCCATTTTTAACCCTCTAACTTTATTTTTCATGTTCCATTTAAACACAAAGTACTAATTTTTATATTTTAGTTATTTTTATTTATACTCTCCAACTGTAATTTTTACACTTAAAAAAATCAAGGACGTCAAAGTCGGTTTCTTAAAAATAAAATAAATAAAAAATTGAGTGTAATCTTGAATATTATTCAGTGTAAACTATTCAACGCGTGTTGATGAATATTTTAAAAAGGTACAAAATATTCAATTAATAATGCCACATATATTTTTGGTATCATCAAGTCATCGGCCCTTAACCCAAATACCAACTTTCTAATTTTTAACTCGCTCCAATACGGTAAAAAGAACTCTACGAGTAAAAAGAACTCATTTTCAGTATGGATAAAAAAAGACTCTGATTCATTGTTAATAACAACACTAATAAATACTAAATTCAACGGACTCTAACGAGTTTTCAATATTTTTTGTTAAAAAAAGCTGATGGACATTAAGAAAATTGACGTACGTTCGTCGATTATTTTTTTCGCAAAAACTATAAAAAATTATTTTTTTTGAAAAAAATCGACGGACGCCCGTCAATTTTTTACTTACGAAACTAACGGACATCCGCTGATTTTTAAAATATAAAATTATAGTTGAAGAGTATAAATAAAAATAATGAAAAACATAAAAATTAGTGCTTGGTATTTAAATGGAACATGAAAAATAGAGTTGGAGGGTTAACATTGAACAAGGCTGAGTTGGAGTGCCAAAAAAATGAAGGAAAGTTTAAGGGGTTGTGTATGTGTTTGGCCTATGAAAATTTTTGAAAATGGCATGTCTCACCCACTCTTCGATTTTTCTTATGGCCTCGGTTCTTTTCAGAATGGAAGACCTTTGAACTAGATAATTTTTTCATTTTTAGGAGTCGTTGTCGTCATAGAGTAGTGAACCTTCCCTATGATAGGTGGATGATGACCATCTTAAGGGAATTTAGTCATGTTTTTTTAAATTTTTGTTGGAGTCAAACATAAGTCACTTGTGCGCTCTTTGACATTCCACTTAAATGCTAAGCTACAGGCAATGAAGTGGTCAATTTAAGTGAGAATTCCATGAGAGACACACATAGTTCTTTAACTCGACTCAATATGCTTGTAGGGCTTAATAATGAAGAATGTCATTCAATATGGTTGTATGAATGTGTAGCTATGGGAAACCAACTAGAGTCTTAATGTCATGTGAGGTGAGATTAATTTCTTTGTTTTGTACATATTGTAGCATATAGAACTTTCCCTAGTGTATGTTGGATGGTTAGTTGTGTAGAGAGCTAAGAGATTATTAAGGCATTTCTTTGAAAAGTCATGTTTGTCCATGTTGTTTTACCTTCCTGAACATTTTCCCTAGTTAACCCCCTGGAGCCTTAAGCCTTGTTCATCTCTTAGGCTCAAAAGTAGCTTATTCCTTTTTTGTTATGTGACCTCCAAAATTGTTGAACCAAAGTAGTCTTAGGCACTTTGAGATTTGGAAGTGAAGGTCCACAAAGGCATGAATGACAAGGGAAGGGAAAGAAAGAAATATGTGTGGAAAGTAAGAAGAGAAAGTAGGAAGAAGAGGTGCCCATAAAATGTGTTTTTTACTTGCTGCTAGGACAATGAAAGAAAGAATGTTAAGAGTGAAAATTCTTAGTAATTCTATAAGCAAAGACTAGCAGTCAAGTAGTGAAAAAGGGGCATGAAAAGACAAAACAAAGGTGAGTAAAGTGAGGGGTGAACAACAAGTAAAAGGTGGTGGACTTGAAAGAAGATAAAAAAATGTCTTAAATGTGCTTAGGATTGGTAATCACTATAAAAGAAAAAAAACTCCTACCCATTCCTTAGCCGATATTACAATCAAGAAAAGTCCTTATGATCTTAATCTCTTGAAATTACTATGTACACCCCATAAGATGTTAGCGACTAGTGTGCGTGCGTGTGGGCTTGCGGTGAGCAATGAGAGCATGATGCGTGTAGGATAAGCATCGGGGGCAGGGCGAGCAAGGACATCATCGGATGGGTTAGCAGGGCAGTGCGAGACTAGGCTGCGAGGGCCTACGCGATGCGGTAGCCACCCAACGCATTGGGCAGCGCGGCGCGGCAGCCCCCTGACCGATGGCCTGCGCGTGACACCCCCTTCCACCGCCCTATCAATATATAAGGCCCCACCTTGATGATTTTAAATCATTCTAAAGGATTTCCTCGACCTAAAAGAGAGAGAGCAACGTGAGTTTTGTTTATTTTTCACCAAATTATGCTGCTAAACTCCATCCAAACGCAAATTCACCTTAGATAACAAGTTCTAGGCATCTCTGCGGAGTTATTTCTTGAAAATTCACTCGGTATACTGGAACCCCGCCGAGTAAAGGTTGTCGAAATTACTCCAAATTGAGTCCTAAAGGCCACGGGAAATAGGTAAGCATTTCTCCCTTCTAAACTCTCGAGATATTGTGAGTTTTCGGCTGAGTTAAATAGAGTTGAACTATAGTTAATATTACTATCAAAAGATATCATTGTTTACCAAATTTTAGTATTGAAAATAGCCCTATTCTCTCAGCGCAAGGGGTGCAGTTGTGTGGAACCGCCGGCTACAGGTTGGAACTAATCGGTTAAATGAGAATCAGAATTCGAGGTATGATAAGGATAATCCCTTCAACAAGCTATCCCTATCGCATAGTAATACGACTTATATCCTTGTAAGGAAGTCAGTGGCATGTATGTTGTAATTAGCAGCTACCATTAGTTTGAGATTAGTGTTTATGATTTCGGTTGGGACTGACCCTACTTTATATAGCCCCTCTTCATAGGTTAACTCTTCAGTGACTTGAACATT
>JACEIK010011170.1:0-39010 GCA_018107945.1 Datura stramonium
ACCACTTGTAAGAGTAGTTGGGAAGCTAAGTTTGGTTAAATGGTTAGAGGTATGGAAGTACCCAAATCAATGGCATAACCCCATAAACCACATCCACGTAATTAATTGCCCATGAACTAGAAATAGCATCCTCGCTCAACAATGTAGTAGTGAGGCTATTTGTCGTGTTTAGAGGTTCGGAAGACCATGAACATGAAATTTTAATTATGTGAGACGACAATTTATAGTTTCATACTTAAACCAGTGCAAATCGTAGCATCGCAGTATTATCCGGCTTTAACTCTACGTTGCTTCTTGAATGAATTCAGAGTATTTCGTTGACCACATTTAGACTTAATTAAACACTATCGAAAACTTCTATAATCAACACTTGCAGTATGTAATATCACACTCGAACTTGATAGTTAGCTGAATTGGTCCAGTCCCTGTGGGTTCGACATCCGACTCTTAATGAGGGCCACTATATTACTTGTACGACTCGTACACTTGCGGGCACAACAACAGAGGCACTTCATGAAACCTGGTTGAGGTTCAAAAAGAAGTTGACTAAGTGCCCGAACCATAAAATCCCAGATGAAAGTTTGTTGGAAATCTTTTACAGGTCTCTTAATAATAGCACCAAGGCTGTAGTAGACACGGTGGTGGGAGGAGCATTGATGAGTCACACCTGGGAGGAAGCAGCCACTATCCTTGACAGGGTGACAAAGACAAACAAGGCCTGACATACGAGGGAGGCTGATGCAGTGGCAGGTACATATGTTGTTGGTTTGACTGCAGACCACGAAGGAAGGAGGAAGAATGCGATTAGGAGTTTTCTCACATGCACACATCATTGGATTTGCTGACAAAGCATATCATAGGAGCAGGAGACAAAAAGGTAAATGTAGTGGGAACACAAGGAAGGGAGCAGGGAGAAGAACACTCTGATTCTGAGGAAGAGGCAAACTCCTAGATAGCCAAGTGGTGGGTTTCCAAGCCAATGCCTAAGCGTCTGGATAAGACAATTGGCGCCAAGGTTCTGGAAATCAAGGTTAGAACCAATACAGAGACAACTAAAACAGGAATGGGTTCATAGATAGGAGCCGTGGTCGTGAGCGAGAGGGAGAATGGAGAAGGAATGACAGATATCGCAACGACCGGGCTGGAGTCTATATGCCTCCTAACGCATGAGAAGGGGAGGCCGTACTTCAAAACCAACCATCTTCCCATGCAAACTCCTCAAAACCCCAAAACCCATGACTTGAGAATTGTCTTCCCAACACCCGTAGCCTCCCAACATCAAGAAAATTAAGCTAGAAATTCCTACTTCAGTTGATTTCCAGTCTATGAATCGCAAATCAAGTAAGTAATTTACATTCTAAGTTCTTAATGCTTGAAATTGATATTGAGGGAATCGAAAAAACCCATAAGAATCACTGGGTGTGCTTGAAAAGCAATGGGCAGGTGCGAAATACACTAAGATTGACCGAAAACCCACTGGAAATCAATTGAATTCTGGCCCTAGAAAACCTAAGGGGAGTTACAGCTAGGGGAGGATTAAGTGGTGTAAAAAGGGATTTTATCATATGCCAGACCTAGGGGAAATCTGAGTACCCAAAAATGTGCAAAACAAACGCTTACACACTGAGCAAAAGAGTTGTAAAAACAGGCAGAAAAAGGGTATGCTACATAGTAGGGGTCGTAGGTTTACACTACGAATCGAACCACTTATCTTGAAAATTCAATTCGGGAAGCCCACCCTACGACTCATGGAATGGACCTACGGGTCGTACCGTGAGTTGTGGTGAAAATCAGAATGTAATGGGACTTCATCAGACGACTCAAGGTACGGATCATACCTTCATGGTACGAGTCGTACCTGTGAGTCATGGGGCACCATCAGGGTTTCTCATGAGACATACCTTCTAGGTACAACCGTACTAAGGACCCGTGATGAGATACTGCATTTGTTCTATCTGATTTTTCTTTTTCAAAAAGGGAATGCTAACCTCTTTCTCACCAGGTACAATGACATATAAACGCAGGGCAGACAAAACACAAGCCCGCAGGAAATTGATAGATGAAACAACAGACTCAAAGTCTGAGCAAGCTGGAGATTCACCTAATGGTTTTCTAGAGGATTATCAAGTAAACACCTCAGACATAGATGGTACAAGAACCACTAGGGAAAGAGAAAAGGCCCAAGCCGAAGAAACTATGGCCACATCCGCTCAAGCTCCCCAGTCTGAAGAGGGGGCTAGAGAGGAACAACAAAGGCCGGGAACAGACTCAAACACTGAGGAAGGTCAAAAGGGACCCATGATGATGCAGAAAGCAGTGGAGGAGGAGACCCCTACCAGAGAAACAGAACAATTCGATGGAGAGTGTCGGGATCTAAAGAGATATATGAATAAGGCATCGCTCTCACCGCCAAAAACAAACCAAAGAGAAGCACCCAAGAAGAACCGCGGATCCTCACTAATTCCTTGAATGAAGTTGAGGAGATGATTTGTATTTTTATCTTCTATGGGCTAGAGTAGATGGCCAAGACCCCTTCACAATACATTGAGGAGATCGTTAGGGAGTTCTACGCCAACTATTTGGCCATAATGGAGGAGAAAGAAAAGGAGGGGCAAAAGATAAAGGAGCAGCCTTGCTTTGAGAGTGTTCTAGTTTGAGGGCGAGTAGTTGATGTATCTGATCGGACTATTGCACCGATGTTGTATGGACCTCAGTTCAGACCAACTAGGATAACTCCAGAGTATGATTATTGGGTTGAGGCGATGAAGAAGATTAGGAGTCTGAGCAGGTGTGAGCGACAAAGGCAATTTCAATGGCTAGCGGAGGTTATAGCTGAGAACAAGGATGAGGTTGAGTGGGTTTCAGGCGGCAAGAAGGTGACAAAGAACTCATTGAATTTCATCGCAAAGGCCTGATGGACATTGGTGAGACATCGATTAGCACCCACAATCAATGATAACACATTGAGTGCAGATAGAACAACATTGGTGGCATTTCTCATATCCTATTACCCTCTTAACATCCGAGGATCATAGCTACCGAGATACGAGATAGGGCAGTTGAAATAAGCACTACTATTCCATTCCCGAGCCTTGTATATAGTTTGTGCAGGGAGGGGAGAGTACAACAGGGTGATGAGAGATTGATCAAACGCTAAAGGATTGCTGATATAGGCCTTATCCGAGATTAGATAAACCCGGTAATAAGATCCAGAATGCCCACAGCCTTCCCAGCAGCTCAGCCAACAGGGGACGTACAGGTGAATGTCCCCAATACTCAGAAGCAGAGCGAGAAACCGGCTACAGTCGTCGGTCATTCAAAGTCTGCTCCTATCACCTCAGCTACACTGTTGCCCAATGTGCAGACTCAGACTCCAGTAGGGTACATCTTGGTACCGTACAATTTCCTCCAGAAGCTGGCAAAGAGATTGACCATGGCTGAGCAAAAAATACAGGCAATGATGGAGAATGTAAAGACATGGGTCAAATTCGATATAGATGCAGTAGCTCAGGCCCTTCATTCCCTCCTGGATGTTTTGAGAAAAGATTTAACTTGAGGATGGCGGAGCATTCAGACACCGGCAGTCTCTGTGCGGAGTTGGGGGCTCTTCGGAGCCAAGTGGTTGAGTTGTCTTTACAGAAACCAACTATTATAGAAGCCCCCACTCTTCTGGACCTAGATGCAGAGCTTGAGGAGGATATTGACTTGGTAGCATACTGGGGGCCAACTGCAGCCGGTGATAAAGGAAAAAAGAGAGCTGCTGAAGATGCTGTTGAGGAGAGTGTGAAACAGAAGAGAAAGAAGGAGAAGAAAGAGCCAAGAGGGCTAGAGAGAAGAGCATGCGAGCTCATGAAGAGCATATGACTGAGCTGCATGAGAGATTTAGAGGAGCGGGAAGCTCCACCGCAGCTCAACCCGAGCTTGCTAGTGGCCATGACCCTTTGGGTGAGCCACATTCATCCCTAGTTTCCATAGAGTCCGTTCAAACGGCAATAGTTACTAAGGGGGGTACCACTACCCCCATTGTTCCACCATTGATTGCGCTGACCACCACTAGCGCCACTACTACCGCGGGGGTACCACCTTCGCGAGATGATAGAGGCAAAGTCTGAGTAGCCACAGGTATGTCTTTTTCCATTCAAGCTTATAGTTTGTGCTTGGGGACGAAGCCCATTCCTTAAAAAGGTGGGGTGTACTTGTATTTTTGGGATATTTTTGGTCGCCTGAGGGTTTTTCTTGCCATGTTTCTTTTCCCTCAAACATGCGATCTAGTAGAACCGGTATGTGTTAGGATTTTTTATTTTTAGTTGTGATTTTTGTTTGATTAGAAAGTAACTTAGGAATACTCAGCCAATGAATATGCACTAACTTTTTTTGTTTTTGAAAAATTAACCTTGTTTAAAAAATGTTGCTATGAATTAGTGATAACAATTTATGATATCTGTGGATCATTTTATGTCATGTAGTTATTAATAGTGCTAGTCTTGTTAAGCCATGTAGGAACCAGACAGGTAAAGTGAAAATAGTTCATGTACCATGTGTGAGTGAGGTCTTAGTATTTGTTGCAGCATGTTGTTGAAGCTCTAAAACTTTCCTGGTTGGTCTCTGCATAGGTTGAGGAAGGTTGGTTAGGATATGATCATAGGCCATTTTTGTGTTAGCTCACTTTTATCCTATATTTCCCTACCAAAGTGTCATGAATCCTTTGATCCCAAGTTTGAGCCTTAATTGATCATATTTCTTTGATTTACCTGCTAATCATACCCATTTATTTATAGTGAACCTGTTTGGCCCTGGTCCTTCCTTGGATATTGTGAACCTCAACATAAGCAAAATTCTTAAGTTGAGGGTGGCTAAAGTAGGGGTTCATAAATGGTGGGAATGGGAGAAAAGGAAGGAAAAGAAAAAGAAGATAATAAAAAAATGGTGAGAAATAAGGTGGGGTGGGTGAAAAAGTAAAAAGCTGAAAATTTAAGAATATCGAAAAAAGAACAGAAATTCAAAATAGCTTGAAAGTGTTGAAAAATGACAAATCACCTCATCCATGCAAATGTTCATAAAAGGGGAAAAAGGGAAGAAAAGGAGACAAAAAGAATGAAGGGTGAAATAGGAGAATGGTGTATCCAATGAATGTAGTGCCAAGGAAGGGATAGTCACTAATAAAATCTTTCATCTTTATCATATCCAGCCCTAAGACTATACAAGCCATATCAAGTCCTATAGTCATCTTAATTTGACCATCTAACAAATCAAAGAAGAGAAAATAAGGTCAAGCCTATGGTATCCTATGCAATAATACTTGCAGTTCTTTGAGGGAGTGAGTGCTTCATTTTCCTGGTCCCATATTTCAGTTGATACTTCCTACTAGAGTAGGGACATCATTTTTTTTGTGAGGGTACATGAATTATGTTTGCTTTTACCATTGGTTAGTGTGAAACACATAGGTGATGAATTGATTGCTTGTTGATAGCTAGATGACATGTCTTGATCCCTGAATATGATGTTTTGATGTTGCTTGTAATACATTAGCTGATGATTTTTCAAGAGGAAGGGTCAATAGAGTTTGTATATACAGTGCACAAATTTGTTTTTGAGTTTTGGCTATAGTATCTTAAGTTTATTTTCTAGTTGAGCGTCGTGTTTAGTTTTTCTTTTTCAATGCCTGAGGACATGCAAAAGTATTAAGTTGAGAGTGTTGATGTGCTGTGAATTTAGAGCACTATTGACACTTAAAACTAAGAAAATAGCATGGACTTAGGTGTATTTATGTGGATATGAGGCACTTTTCCTTTGATTTCAGGATAAATGGGTGTTGGAACAATAAATTGCTATCACACTTTAAACTAAGAAAATAGCATGGACTTAGGTATATTTATGTGGATATGAGGCACTTTTCCTTTGATTTCATGTGGATAAATGGGGTGTTGGAACAATAAATTGCAAAAGGAAGAACAAAGTGTGCAAAGCAAGGGGGTAGACCACAAGATTTCCATCCGTGAGGATGGACCTATGAGTCGCATCGGTGGACCTTGATCAAAGCCTAAAGTTAACCCGGAAGACTGGAACTTATGAAACTTATCATGGATCATACCATGGTGGCAATGATTCATGGTAAGCCGGGCCATGAAGAATTTAAGAAGAATTGCATAGAAGGCCGGATTTCAACATGCAGAGAACCCTACCACTGTGAGATGATGGAAGTGAGTCGTACCATACCGTCGTGGTGAAGCCTGGGGAAAAGTTCAAAAGACGTGATTAAGCCACGAGTGTCACGCATGTCAGCACATTGGTATGAATCTTACTCTTGGCCCAACAGCCAAAAATTCAGCCAACACTCCAAGCCATGAGTTGATGTCCCATCCGTGAGAAGCCCTTACGAGTCGTAGGTGAACCCATGACGAGGTCGGCACAGATATGGAAAACACTCAAGGGTTTAGAAAAGGATTCTTGTGTCTCTATTAATACTTTTTATGTTTTATTTTTAAAAGAGGACGACGAATAGACATAATACTAGTAGGAAAACATTGTCGTAGGCAATTTTACATCATTAGAAGAGAGAATTGAGTTGGTTCAAACTTTGCATCAACCTTTCTTGAATTCATCTTGATCTTGTTGCTTGTTATTCAAGATTTTATGGTTTAATTGAAGGAATTGTTTTTCTCAATCATCTTTGTAAGTATTGTTATATGTTTTACAATGAATACAAATCGCCAACCTTGCAACTATGAGAGGCTAAAAACATCCATAGCTAGGTTGTGGGAAACATGGTGGATTAACTAGTTAGGTTGCACAAATTGAGTCTAAAACCAATAATAAATACTTATATTGTATTCTCTTCATCTTTAATGATTCTTAGCAAGGTACAACGTTAGGAAGTGCCTAAATTTACTTGCTTTTGTCGAAGAGGTAGAGACTTAGGAAAGAGAGTTGCAAGAGAGCCTTGATCTTGATGTGATCATTGTATTGATTTGAGTTGTGGTCGCAGATAGTTATATTTGAACTTAGTGATAATGGTTAGTTTGAAAACTCATGAGACTTGGTCGACACCGAGGATAGTCATTCAATAGGGATTGGTCGATCGCTTGAATGAATCTAAGTTATCGGCCTATAAGTAGAGTATTATGAACCCATGGGAAACAACCCTAGTTATCCTTTAATTATTTACTAACAAATATAATCTTGACTACCGCTTTTTTTTATTATTGCTTTTTATTATTCCCCATTGTATGCAATTAACATACAAGTTCATCTACCTACTGTAATCTAGATCTCCATATTCCTGGGCTCGATCCCAACCTATAAGTTTGGGTTCTTTATTGACAACATTCGCTTCATACTTCGCCTGGAAGTTTGGTCTGAAAGGCATCAGATCCTTAACCCTAACTAGATGGTACACACACCCTTTAGAAATCATCCTTTTTGCCTTAAGGTAGGAAATGAAATGACCCACAAAAATAACCGAACTACTCCTTCCACTCTAGGACCGGCTCACCTGGAAATCTGAAATCTATTGCAGGGTTCGACAATTGACTCAGGCATAACATGCATATAACCAATCCATGCCGAGGATAACATTAAAACCTGGCCATGGCTAGCTCTACTAAATCGGCTAAGATGACTTTCTAAGGACCTGATAGGAAATTTCTATACACCAATTTAGCTATAATCAATCACCAACTAGAGCAGAGACTGAGAAGGCTCCCCGATAAGATTTGGGATTCGGGAATCTAAATCATTTTAGCAACATAGGGCGTCAAAAATACAAAGTAGCTCCCGGATCTAACAATGCATATACATCAATTTGGAATACTCTTAATATACAAGGATCATATCCGGGAGACCTCCTACTCCTGACGGATGCTAGAGCCAGAACCTCGTGGATCGACCACCACTCGCACTAGTGGATGCCCGGCTAGGCCGGGCATGCCGGTGGAGCCGCTAAACTGAAGCCGGGGCTTCCGCCCCTATCATGACCCTATCTAGCTATTGGGCAATCCCCCGAAGCATATGTCCTGCTTCCCACATCCGAAATAAGCACCTCAACCCGCTAAGCATTGGCCCACATTTTTGGCAACATCTCGCCACACTAAGGAGGGCCGGTTCGTGCAAACATTATCACTCTCTGTGAGCCCGATGCTCGTCCCCGCATCGCGCCAAACCTGGGATGTCACACTCATAGCCGAAGGCGTCGGGGTCAAGATCTCCGTGAGCTCGGGCCGACGGAGCTCACTAGGTCTCTCACTGAGAATCTGGTTATCAATCCCGGCCCTCTTGGCCTCTCTCTCCTACTCACTCATCTATAATACACCTCCATCTACCGGACGACAGGACTATCTTAGCAAACTCAATGTCCTAAAGAAGCATCGCGGTCCGACAATCCCCCCTCAGACTGCGCCCTGCCATCCCACAAACCTACTCATTTAGGCACTCTAAACCGCCACCATTTCTCGGTGCATACTTGACAGACGAGGGAACTCCACAACAAACTCCCGAACCGTGATCTTCCTCATCTCATGAGGGAAGAATCGATCCATAAAAGTGGCATGAAACTCATCCTTAACCGATAGGGCCTACCAAACTGCCCCGCTATCCACCCACCGCTGGAACTGATGTATGAAACCCCTTTCAACTAATAGGAGGCCAGATTAGTGCACTCCCTCTCTAGTCACCCATAATCTGCGTGATCTTCAAAACTTCCTCAATGAACCATGGATCCTCATTCACCTTCGATCCAAGAAACTCCTGAGGGCTCATCCCTCATAAAATCCCCCAACTTTTTTGTCGTCGCCGCATTACCAATCTAAGGGACATGTGCTACCGCCTACCGGAGCTGACCTAGGCACAAGGCCTCGAGCTAACACTGGCCTGGCTGCCCCGAACTCCGCGCTGGCAACCTAGCTTGGGTACATTCTCCTCATGGGCCGGTGGGCTCGTCGGTGCCCATCCCTATTGCCATCTCATGGTCATTTCCATTTCCATATCTTCTTCCATTAACTTGGCGAGGAGGCATGATTCTCGCAAACGCGTGATAGCATGGTTGAAGGATAGAGAGACATTTCATCACAAATCGAGAAATGGGACAAAGAACCCCGAGAGGCTCCGAGTCGACCCATGGCATGAACATAACATCTAACTCATCCAAGTAAAATGGAGAGTTCAACATGAATAACATAGAGGAATTCTAAACATAACGTAACATCTAAATACATACATAAGTCTACATCTGAATGCAAACTATATTCAAAAAGCCTCTAATACCGACGAAGTTAATGAACAAGACCCCAACTAACTCACTATAGTTTGAAAACTAAAAATACGAAATATATCTAAATAGAAAGGCCCTTGAAAGATGAGAGACTCACCGACTCTAATCGGGAAGTACTAATGCCGGGAACTGGTTAATGGCTGGATCGACTCTAGATATTGGAGCTCGTATCATAAAATGATATAGCAGAGTATGCAAATGCAACATGTGGAATGTAAATGTAGTATTCAAGGTAAGTGAAACCGCGAAGTAAATAAAATCATAAACCATGCATATTATAAAACATAAACAAGATAAGACTCTAAGCGTAGGCTTGCATGCGTCTTCAAATCATGATCCGACCATAACCGAACATCATAACTGAATCAAATGACGCAATGCTGAAAACCGATAATCATAAGTAAAATCAACATTGGGTCAAACTCATCAAAACATATTATCGCTGGCCGATGAACATGCATAACCGAAATCCCGAGGAAGAAGCAGGAGACTCATCATTTAACCTTCATTACCACAATAGAGCTTATGTTGTCCCGACTATCACACTAAGTGGCAGCCATCTAGAGCTTTTCTATGGCTAAGGACGCTACCATGATATCGATATCAAGATGAAGGCCCTTGGGGCATAGGGAAGCTCACAAGGGAGGTCCCAATAATTTGATCATACCTATATTGGCGCATAGTTTTGAGATACAGGATTGGCTGACCCTTAACCTACTCGGGGCTGGACACTACTCCTAAACACATGCATATGCTCTCCATCATTTTTCAAAGGAACAATCCATCGTCTATTGACGAAGCTAACTCGTAACATGCATACATACATCTAAAATCATAACTTGAGGAGCCTTGGCTCAAACACTACCACAAGCTAAAAATAGTGGGAGTCTAGACTCCAAAATCCATGCGGTAAGCCAATACAGTTTAGATAAAATCAGAACATACTGATCATATGGGCTGCCCAATACTTACATGCTTGAACCAACTTGACTACTTGAAAAAATGAACATAGACATGGGTAATTCAAATCATATTTTCTTCATAAAAATCTCATAATACTTAAACATATCTCATGTAGTCCAATCTTCATAACTCATAGATGGGCATCATCACTTAGAAAATTTGAAAACAAAATTTATAATTTACAACATTATAAATCTACCCATTCATCATAATTCAACATTGAAAACATGTTTTGATCATACCCATGATTGAAACTTAGAGAATCCTTATACATTGGTAAACCCCATAGATTCATCAATTAAAATTTTCATGAATTGAGAGAGGATTACATGGGTGTGGACAATTTCACCCAATTCATAGCCCTACATACCTAAAGAAATCCGATTTCACAACTTCCTTGATTGCCCAAAGAGAATTGAGGAAGAACTTCAAAAACTAGCCCTCTCAAACCTCTAAGCTTCCATGCATTAACTAGGATAAGCTCTTAATGACTTAACCCCTCTTAAAACACTCTATTCCTCTGAGGAAAAATGACATAGTTTATGCCTTTAGGAACTTAGAAATTACTAAAACCCCGAATAAATTCGCAAGAAATTTCCCAATGCCGTCCCAACGAGGGACTCGGACGAGTCATTCCCACCGACCACGCCTCGTGGTTACCTCTCATTACCTACACCGCCAATTTTCATCTCGAGGGACAATTCTCACGACTCATGGTGAACCCAACTACTCGTGGAGACCAACCCGCTAAGCTAACACCGGTCAAATTTCTTCATCCTTTAGGTCACCCTTGACCATGGGTGACGTAAAGGATCGTGGTGCTAACCATGACTCATGGTCTCACCAAGGTCACCCTAAAACATAAAATTTCCAATCAGTCAAACTCCCTTCCCATGACCCCAAAGGGTCGATCTACTCATTCTAAGTGACTCGGTGTAGAAAATTTTATTTTTCCTTGCTTCACTCGGGTCCTGATCAGTGGTATTACAAGTTACCCTCTTAAAACTCACTTTTTTGAGCTTAAACAATGTAGCATAGGCCTTAGAACTTTGGAATTACTTTAAAATCCCTTAATAAATTCACAAAGAATACTCACTACTCGGCCCCAACGAAGGACTGACGATTCATCCCCGTACTACAACTCGTGGTCTTCCTCGCTA
Organism: Datura stramonium; assembly: GCA_018107945.1. NCBI lineage: Eukaryota > Viridiplantae > Streptophyta > Magnoliopsida > Solanales > Solanaceae > Datura > Datura stramonium. The sequence goes on from JACEIK010011170.1 coordinate 11,389, forward strand.
CCGCCGGGAATTCATCAACATCGTCAACATGTGTTGTGAGTTTACAATATTCTTCTGGATGGTCAAAACTAAGAAAATAGCATGGACTTAGTTATATTTATATGGATATAAGGAAGTTTTTCTTCGTTACAAGATAAATAGGTGTTGGAGAAAGAATGTGAAAAAGATAGTCTAAAAGTACGTAAATAGGCTTATGTCATAGGTATCGTATGAGTCGTAGGATGGTGCTACGAGTCTTACTGCAGGTCAGGAGAAGTTTCAGAAGGCTAAGGGATGAAGAGTGCATCCTATGACTCTCAGAACGAGTCGTATAATGCTTATAATGTGCCGTAATGTAGAAAGTCATGGAAAGATTCGTAAGATTTGCATAAGAGGTCGCTCTGATAAGGGATAGACAAAGCATAAGTCATGGCATCAATGTACTAGTCGTAATTACAGCACTCGTGAAGAACTTAAAATTGAAAAGTCTCGTGAGTCAAGCCAAGGAAGCATAATATGACTCGTAGGGAAGCACTGTACGAGTCGTACCAAGATCCAACTTATCCAAATTTCAGCCAGCCAAAGACATACGGGAAGCTGGTGTATGACCCGTACTACCTAATACAACAGGAATGGTCACAGACAGCGACCGCTTATGGAAATTCAACCCGTTAGCATAGAAAGGATTTTTATGTCTCAGATAAATATGGGAAAAGTATTTTTATCTTTTATTTTCATTAGAAATCATTAGAACTAATAAAACAATTGTGAGATAACATTAGAGGATTTGAGACTTGAGGGTTAGAAGATAGAATTGAATTTATTGACTTGTGATCAACCTTTTCTTGATTTTCTCTTGATCTTCATACTTTTTCTGAGGATTTTGGTGATTTATTCAAAAGAAGTTTTTCTCTCATCTACAATTATAAGTATTAATTTATATATTTAATTATGAATGCAAATCACAATCATGCAACTACAAGATGCAAAAACCTCCATAGCTACTAGGCTGGCAGGAACCATGGTGGATTAACAAGCTAGGGTTACATAAATTTGATTCGTAACGTACTCAAAACACTTGTATTATATCTTCATGCTTGCATGTTTCTTAATAGTGTACAAAGATAGAACTTGCCCAAATTCTTTACTTGCTTGAGCCTAGATGAGGTAGTAACGATTATGAAAAGAGAATTATAGTAAAGCCTTGATCTTGACGGTCATTGTATTAACTTGAGTTGTGGCCGTAGGATAGTTAAATTTGGGACGTATTAATAACGGTTAATTTGCAATCGCTCATGAGACCTAAATCGATGATTGAGTATAATCATCCAATAAGGATGAACCAATCGTTTGAATGAACCTAGTTATCAGCTCTAAAAGTAAGAATTGCGATGATCACGTATGTATATCTAAAGTGCTATCAAACCCACCGAAACACAAAAACCTAGTTATCTTTCATTCTTGATTTCAAATAATGTTTCAACAATTGTTTTTTAATTATTGTTTTCTTTAGAACCCCTACTTTGGAGTAACTACCCAACAAGTTCACTTAATGCCTTTTAATATAGCTCTCTCCATATTCCCCGTGGGTTCAATATCCGACTCATTTGTTAGGTTCTTTATTGACAACGTCCGTTTTATACTTCGATAGGAGGTATGGTTTGAGCATTATCAAGAATCACAAGGGACACCACTTACTCGTGGTGTGCCCGACGACTGCTGTGATTAGATTCAGATGCATCATTCAACCACTTCATCCTTCAATAACCCCTAACCACCGACCACCCGACGGCTATATCCCCACCCAGTCGCACCCCCAAATCCCCAAAAATCCAACCAAGCCTGCCCTCCCAATGAGTCACTTAACGACCATGGTGCACCTCACGAGTCACCGTGGATGACTCACATGTGACCCGGTAATAAAATTCTATTTTTCTCCATTTAAAACCTTGAATATGATCTTACTGATTTTAGGTACACTACGTAAGTTAAGTATATTATTATGATTTTTCCCAAGGCCTACAAGATTCATTTTAAAGAGATATTTTGAGTCAAGACTCCCCATTTATTCGTATTTAAGTTATATTTTCATAATATCATTATATGAGCAATATGCATGTTTTCGTAGTAGTGTCTAACACCGAGTAGTCCAGAGATTCCGAGGACCCTGGCCTTTTGATCTACGCACCAACATAGGATATATTTTATTTGGACCTCTCAAGAGAGTGTTTTCCCCACCCGAGGGTACACCCGTAATATCGTACCTCATTTGTCCTTTTTGCCCGGCTAAGTTAGCTTAGGATGGATCTCCTCCATGTAGGTGAGACATGGGATCATCATGCGTTCATACGTGGTTGTCGGTTATGAAGAGTTCCCATTATTCCTTATGTTTTCGCTAATCATAATCATGACTTACAATATCATTTTTTATAGTATACATGACCCATTGTTCTATTTATAAGTTTTCGTGTATGATTTCAAGCATGACAAGTTATATGATTTCTATTCCTAAACTTTGGTTCATTATGTTCGTATTTCAATGAATAGCATTATTAATATGTATATGCAAAATTTATGGCTTTAGCATGCCGCCTACTCTCATGAACTATTTGATTTAAATTCATAATTTCTTACTAACGCTTTTACTTTAGCATGTCTTACTTACCTTGCATAAATAATTACATTCAAAGTGTTGGACTGTGATAATTTATATTATATTGTCTCATTATAGGTTCGATGATCCATCCTAGTCTCGTTTCACTAGCTTGCACCCCGCTTACTTCAACTCCATCTCGTTTTGGGTGAGTCCTCATTTTCCGAGGACATCTATTAGTTTATTGTTATGTTTTGTTTTATTTTGGACTTAGAGTTAGCCGGGGCTTGTCACAAGATCTCATCGCTAATAGAGGCTTACATACATAGACTTAGTATGTTCACTTTGTGACTAAAGTATTGTGATATTATCGCATTTTCTTACGCTTTATGATATTTAAACTTCCTCTTATCCATGCATATGTTAATTTTTTCTTGATTATGCTCTTAATTCATGCTATGTATGTACCATGGATTAGTTTGGAGTCATTCATGGTTCTAGGTCCCGTGTTCCCGGTCCGAGATCTTAGCTAAGAGGTCGTGACAAATATTTAGATAAACTTCCGGTTTGGATCAAAAATAAACATAAAAAGGCAAATTTATATGCAGAAAAATATTCATTAAAGAAAAGGTTATTCTTTGAAAAGTTGGTGAACTGATATGAAAAGAATGAGATATAATATAGAGTTCTTTAAATGATTTGAGTACACACAAAATATAGATGATAAAAAAGAATCACTAAGCATGATCTTTAATAAATGGCATACCAAAATTAAGATGGTTGGAATATATAATTTCAATTAGAAAAGATTAGTTTACTGATGATACATTGTTACAAAACCTACACCATTTAAAATTGATATAGTAAATCCGCAAGGTGACCCTAAGAATAAAAACATAAATAGATTAATTCAATAAAAATAACTATACTAATCAACTATTATATGTAGTATCTAATCAAATCCTTAAGATTGATAATAAAAATCACTTTTAATGATAAACCAACCTCTTCTAATAAAAAATTGGAGATGCATCCAATATTCAAATTACTGTATTTTTCCAAAGACAAATTTACCAAATTTCAAGAAAGTTTGAAATCTCATATGATCTTATAGCAAAGATTAATGAAAAATTAAAAGCTAACTTAAAATTAAAGGATGAATTAAGATCAAAAGATGAGAAGTTCATAAGAACAATATCCAATAAAACTAATAATGAGATTAACGAGTTAAGCTCTAATATTCCATGAAAAAGAACTACTGTAATAAACCCTCGTTCCCGGACATGCATGAAGAAAATAAATATTTATCCTATGTCTCACATTCGAAAATGAAATTACTGAATAATATATTGGATGGACTTGCAAAAACATCAATTATACAATAAGTTACATGAAATGAAATGGCCATATTAAGACATATAAAATGGAAAATCGCACTTGATAAAGAAGTTGCTACTTCAAATATATCTCGGGATTCATGAGGACATTAAAATATCGGAGGGATAATTATCTCATCGAAGATAATAGACAGAGCATAACAAACACTACAATCATTACTCAAGTTATTAAGATCAATATACGGAGAAACTTTTGAAAAGCTATGCATAGAAGATGCCACTTCTACCTTAATTTATAGTATAGCCAAATATTTTATAGAGATCCCTGGGTTTTTCCAAGATATAAATTTAGAAATATTATCTAATTTATTCTACCCAAAGCTAGATCATTTCAAATGGTTTAAGGATGTTTTCCTCAACAACGCATTGGCCGTGAGAAGACTCAGCTGGGCGATTATTAGAAAGAAAATTACAGTGGTTTACCAACCTTATTTTCCAAAAAAGGTTAGGATGAAATTGAAAGATAGATTTGATGTGAAAAATTTCTTATAGTCAGTTAACCTATGGTGACCTTGTATAAGTTTTATAAATATCACAAGACTTGAATTATGTACGGATATGAAGCTTAAAATAAAACTTGTTAAGTATAATAAAATATACAAAAGGGAAATAGGAAGCTTCTATCAAGTCTTTGGATACGTCAAGTTGTTTGCCCCTTCAAAAGAAGCATTTAAGAAAATTTTTAAAAAATACAAATACAGTAAGAATAAATCAAAAACTCATTATTTTTAAAAAGATTTAAGAGTGTCAAACGAGAAGCCAACAAAGGTGGCTTTAAAACCTTACAAAAGATACTACAAGTGTTAGAACTATGGAAAATTAGGGCCATTGTGGCTAGAGATTGTCAAGTCTCTAATAAAAAGAAAGATACATCAATTTGTTAACTTGAGTGTTTCTAAATCAAGAATAAATTATATTTATTCTTGAAGAAAATGATAGTAGTTTTTCCTCTAACGCTTCGTTGATGGAAACCAAACTAATGTTACATATAGTTCCTATAGTAGTGACTCAACCGATCATTGTTGATGCATGAGAGCAATCAAGACCTATAATAGCCACTTTGATAAAATGTCATTATCAATAATAACAAGAAGATCTTCTTTGAAACATTACTAATCATATTGAAGATAAAGATCTTAAAAAGAAAATATTTAATGGAATTAAACAATATAATTCTAACTAAACAACATGATAAAAGTAACCATTACATTTTAATATGAAAATCGTACTAAACAAATTCAAAGAATAAAAGTCTAATACAACACTATAATATCTTCAAACTGAATTATTACATATTAAAATGAGGTCAAGGAAGTTAAGCAAAGACTTAACAAGTTAGAAACAAAGTACTGCTAATAAATTGTTAAATGAACTAAAGCCTATGCAAGCAATCAATTATATCAATTCGAACTCGTAAAAAACGTCAAAAGTAGAAAAGAACGAAAAGAAATTGAATCTATAGAAAGCCTTTTAGAGACTAAATCGAGTAAAAACTATTGTAATAGTTAAAACCTGTGAGCTAACATATACTTATCACACTACTTATATAAAATTATACTATTTAATAAATTGCACAATTAGATACAGGCGCAGATCAAAACAACATTATTGAAGGAATAATCCCTACTAAGTACCTTGAAAAGGTACAATGCACACATTTTCTCAGATAGGAGAAATAATCAAAATAAATTACAACTCCATCATACACATAGATGCAATAATGAAATTTTCTTTATTAATGATTTTTTTTTAAAACTAAAGATATAAAGAAGAAATAATATTAGGTGGCCCCTTTATAACACAAATAAAATCATAATTGCCGATTTAGACGACAACCATACCATTTCTTTAGAAAATAGATTATTTTTTCCTACTTTAAATAATATGTCAAAAGAAACAAGTGAATATTGAAAAGAAAAAACTATCTCTAGAATAAATCTACTTTCTCAACAACAAACTATTTGAAAAAGAAATAAAAATTAAATGAATTGAATCATCCTTAAAACTCCTAAAGGTAGAAGCCAAAATTTAAAAAGCTTACAAGAAGTCATAAAAGGAGAGGTATGTTCAAAATTTCCTAATGCCTTTTGGGAAAGGAAACGACATATTATTGAATTATCATACATTGAGGGATTCGACGAAAAGACTATCCCTACTAAGGCAAGACCAATTTAAATGAATCATGAACTAATTGAATATTGTAAAATAAAATCAATGATTTACTTGATAAAAATTTCTTAGACCTTCTAAATCACCTTGGAGTTATTCTGCCTTCTATGTTAATAATAGCGTAGAAAAAGAAAGAGGGGCCCCAAGATTAGTTATCAATTATAAATCTCAGAACAAAGTTTAAAATGGATTAGGTACCCAATACCCAATAAGAGGAGCCTTCCTAAAAGAACTTACAAACTAACATTTACAAAGAAATTCAACATGAAATCAAGATTTTGATGATACAAATCGCGTAAAAGTTAAATATAAAACAACTTTTAATGTACCTTTTGGAAAATATGAATGGAATATAATGTCATTCTGACCAAAAAATGCACCTTCAACATTTTAAAATATAATGAACAACATATTTAATCCAGATAGTCATATTTCTATAGTTTATATAGATAATGTTTTAATATACTCAGAATATATTGACCAAGACTTCAAACATATCCAAACCTTTTTAAAGATTGTTAAACAAAAAGAATTAGTAGTAAGTGCTAAAAAGATTAAGCTATTCTAGATTTCCATTACCTCTTGGCCATGACTTATATCAATAAACCTACAAACCCTTTGTAGAGCTATAGAGTTCTTATAAAAAAATTTAGATTAATTAATTGATAAAACATAACTCCAAAGATTTCTTGGAAGTCTCAATTATGTTGCAGATTTTATTCCAAATATTAGATAGGTTTGTAGGCCTCTTTATTAGTGTCTTAAGAAGGATCCAGTCCCATTAGGAGTAGAAAGCAAATTAAGACTACCAAAGATTAAATCAATAGTTTGAGAACTTCCATGCCAGGAATACCACATCCAGGATTTCATGATTGTGGAAACTAATGCCTCTACATATGATATGGAGGCATCCTTAAATGTAGAATTTTTCTGAAAACCCCGTAAAATTAGTAAGATTCACTTCGAAAATCTAGAATAGTACTCATAAAATCTATAGCCATTAAAAAGAAAAATTTTAGCTATAGTACTATGTATTACCAAATTTTAATATGATTTAATAAATGTAGAATTTTTACTAAGAGTAGACCGCAAACAACCAAAGATGTTTTCAAAGAAATGTTAAAACCTAGTTTCTAAAAAAATATTTGCTAGGTGACATGCTTTGTTATCCTGCTTTGATTTTTAAATTGAATTTATACAAGGGGAAGATAATTTTCTCCCTAGACTTTTTGACTAGGGAACTTTTACAATGAAATAATGTGACCCAGACACCAAGAATGAAACTGAGAGTTCCATTTCATCTCCTTTAAACTCCGAGGAAATAATGAAAAGACCTTACAAACAAGAGGAAAAACTCGAGAATAGATATTCGCCCTGGTCAAAATCCCTACCTCTTCCAAAAGCTATTATTCAATCTCCATTAAAAGAGCCCACAAACCGCCTACCTCAAATTACAACCATTAAAAATCGGGCCAAAGAACACTACTTTCATCAGTGACAAAAATATTCCATCTAGAAAAAGGTAGTTATGAAATGAAGCCACCAGAGACGTACTCTCAAGAAGTTTTGTCGGCCACCCCAAAAAAAAAAATAGAGAAAATATTATGAATAAACATCAATTTCACATTACAGTTTTCCGACTACCGTCATGGCACTAGGGTAAAAGATATGAAGGTTTTAGAGTATCGGACTTACAAACTATGCTACACAAATTGAAATTTTTGTAGAGACAACATGATCCCTTAAAATCCCGAAGATATTATGAGTTCATTTTCATAGATACTCGATTCAATAAAAATTGAGCAAAAATTAAAACATTAAGATAATTCCTATATTCGCACTCAAAGTTTCTAATGAAAGAATTTTAAGTTACATACGCCCATTCCTCTCGTCAAGAGCTCATAGACCACATACATATAACTGGTATGGTTATAAGGTAGTTTTTATAATTTTATATTTCTAAAGCCCAACACTCACTCTGATTTGTAAAGTATTCTCAAGAAATGAAAAGTGTAGTAATCCCTGCATGATTTTATGCATGGTGGAATTAATTCGGAGGAAATAAACAGTATTATCAAATAACTTTCGCATTACGCTTTGGAAAATTCCAGGAGCAGACATTTCCACCTTACTAGATAATATTAAATTATGTAAATTTTTATTGCAAAAAGAATTTCCTACATTATCGCCTAGTCCATCGATATTCATGAATTTGAGAGGATCAAATATTTAAATAACTATCAAAATTAAAGGATGGGAACCAATAATTTACGAAAACAAGGAAAGAATCTAATCAAAATTAAAAAGAAGGCTCAAAGAAGCCTCGTCAAACATAGAAAACATACCAAACAAAAGCAAATAATTATTAGACACGTATCCCCACATACAAGGAACTCCAAAGAATGGTGACATGTTGATCCGCAAGAGATAGCCTGCCTATCTTCTCAACTAAAGAATATGTCCTTTGCATTACCCTTTTAGGAAGATGACAAGTTACTACAAATATTAAATGCCCAAAAAGAGTGGACCCCATTAAACTACAACTTTAAAACCATGCAACAAAAGGACAAATAGCAAAAAGACAAGCCATAAAATATGAAAATTCAAACTCTGCGACAAATGAGGATGAATCTTCAGCAAATTTCCATGCCACATCAGACAACATATATAATTTCAAGAATAATAATTTTCAAGAAGATGAAGACAACTTTAAAATAGACCTGCAGTAACAATTAAACCGCCATATGTGGACATATGTAAAATAAACAAAGAAGTTAGAAATTAATTGAGTCATCAAATTGAGGTCTATTTAAGACTTTTACCACGTAAGAGGCATACGAAAACACTCTATTTACTTCCATATTGCCCAAATCTCTATCTTTCCCTTTATATTCCTATTTTTTCTTCTTATAAACAACTCTTTGTAAGTATTTTTTTTTTCACTTATGCTTTATTATTTATATTTATAGTATTTTTCTTGTTTAATTTTTCCTTTTGCTTTCCATTTTACTCCTTCCTTATAGTATTTTCGTTGTTACTATAACTGCTAAATGTTAATGAGCTAAAAGCGTTGTTAAAGTTCCGATACCATAATAGATAAAGTTCAGCTTTTATTACTCTCAGCTTAGATCATCTATTAGTCTAGTTCAACCATTATTCGAGATGAATGATACCAAGGGGGAGATATTGTAACAACCTCAAAAGCCCCTAAGATCATATCGTAGGAAATGAAGTAGAAAATAGCAAAACCTAGCTACACTACTGCACGACTCATCAAGTGAGTTGTTAATAACTTAAAACATAATTAAGTGGTGTTGTTCCAAGGAAAGGTTCCAAAACTTGATATTTTCTTCCCAAAGACTAATGAGTTAGGTCATAATTTTTTAAGAGAAGTAATGATTCATTAAGTAGGTCATTCCGACTTGACCTTGATGTGAGAATCGAGAATGTCCAACCAGGTCTAAAGGGCGACTAGAGGACCCCACGAGTCATCAAGTGGGGTGATGGGTCATTAGGTAGGTTGTCTTCACTAGCAGGTTTAATTTCGCACATGGGATTCCAAGGTTATTTTTGTAATTCTCATGTTTTAAGTACCTAATCAAGAACTATTTGGGATTCCCGTGAAATATATTTAAGGGATTAATTAGTATAAACTCTCATTCACTTTTTTATTACAACGTAACATTCAAGATCATTAAGCTCTCATGTACTCTAAGAAGCTAGGAAGTCATCCTCTTTAACCTATGGTTCTTCAAACTTGAGTTTAAGTTTAACTTTCCAGGTATGTTAGGAAACCTAAGTAAGGATTCCTATTCATCATTATGCCCTAAATCTTATGCAAGATGCAAATCTTCACTGTGATTAAAGCTAGTGTTTTTACTCAAATTCTTCAATTTTCTTCTTATCTATCTATTGAATTATTCATGGTTGAGTTATTTCTATTGAATTGTATCCCTTTATTATTGATTATTTTTTCCGTTGATGCTATTGATGATATGCTCTTAATTCTTGAGTTATTGATTTATGGTTGTTAGTTCATTAATAACGCTCAAATCACACTCCTAAAAAAATATGATGCGGACGGTTTCAATAAATAACCTAATAAAGGTTGGGGTCGATCCCACAAGGAATAAGGTACGTATATAGAATAACAATTCGTATTTAAGCCTTTAAGTTTGTTATCTCCTAAGGGGGGTTTTGTAAAACAAAATGTAATAATATTGTGAATTAATTGTTGTTTATCAAGTTTATACGTAATAACTAGGGTAAGTGTTCTATGAATTCATAACTACTTAACACTCTGTGATCTATCCGAAAACTTTCTTGTAGAACTGGAGAACTAGGGTTCATCCAAACGACTGATTCGTCCCTATTGATGGCTATTCTCAATCACCGGATTAGGTGTCATGACTGATTTCAATTCAACCATTACCCAAATTAACTATCCCGTGATCAAGGTCAAGTAATATAATGACCCATAGAGATCAAGGCTTTGTTGTAATTCTCAAGCTCCTAATATCTACTTAGATTCAAGCAAGTAAAGAATTCAAGCAATTCTCTAACATTGCGTTCCGTTAAGAAACATTAAAGATTGAAAGAATACAATACAAGCATTTAGTATTGTATTAGAATCACTTCGTGCAATACTAGTTTGTTCAATTCATGGTTCCATAACCTTAGTTGTGGAGTGTTTTAGCTCTCTATTGTTGTAAGCAAATTATAAGCATTTATAAACAACACATAATGAACTTACAAAGATAGTTAATAGAAAACCCACTTTGTTATTGCAAGAATAATCAAGAATGCTTCAAGAACAATGAGAAAATCAATTCACAGTCTCAAAACTTGAATAAAATCAGTTGAATAATTCTTTTACTAAATATGACTCTCTAACTTATGACTTGTGACTTACAACTAACTTACTTTACTACTTCTCTCGACTAAAAATAACCTAAAAAATACGAGAATATGTTGAACCCTTTCCTAAGTAAACAGGAAATCTCGTTGAACTCGTCGCCGACTTCACTTACAACTCGTAATGTGATTGTACAGGGGTTATACCTCGGGAATTAAGAAATTGGACCTGGAAGTGAATCAAGAGAGAAACTAGAAAATGTTGCAAAAGAATTGCATAATGGGTCACTTAACGACTCGTGAAGAGGCCAAACGAGTCATCAAGTGACTCGTGGAGAAGGCCCGTGATGTTGAAGGGACTCGAGGTCCTCACGGCGATGTAACGACCATGGCCGGGCCACCACAAGTTTTCATGTCCGCCGTGGGGTGGTCTTAGAGAAGGACAAAGGAAGCTTATCCAAAGGTACTTGACGAATGTCACCCAACGACTGGCCGTCGATCCTAACGACCCGTTAGGGTGGGTCACACAAGCCAAAGGAGTTTCTCATGAATGATGAAGTAGTGCACTTGACGGGTGAACCAACGGAATGTGAGCCCTAGTAACGCAGTTGTCACCACTGCTAGACTCCGACGCTATTTTCACTGGGCTTTCGTAAGGGCTTTCTGCAATTCCTAAGTTCTAAGGGCCTATACTACAAAATTTTAAGCTCATAATAGAGGGTTTTAAGATGAGAAAGACCCATCTAGGCCATTATCATAATGCATGCAAGGGTGAGCTTGAAGGAAGAAAGTGAGGAGAAATTCAAGATTTTCAAGGGAAATCTCACCGAGCAATTAGGAAGAGTTAGGATTCTTCATTCCTAGGTATGGTCTATGAGTGGGTGCTTTCATCTACACCCATGCCCATTTCCTATCAATTTGTGATTTATTTGAGATGATAGAGTATGATTTTCATTCAATTGCATGATTCTTACATTTAACCTCATGGGTATGATTAATTAAGTTGATATTGATTATTTATTTGAGTTTGGGCGATTTAACTTAATTTCTTTTTACAAAAATAATTTTCTAAAATTGAATCTAAAATGCTCATGTATGGGGAGTTCCTAATAGAATGTGATAATTATGGAATAGATGATGAAAATCATGTTTCCAACCTTACCATGATTTTGACGATGTTTCTGAAGAAGGTTAAATAGACCCATGTATAGTAAAGCTTTGGGTAGTGTCCAAATGTTGAGTATGAGTGATGAGTTTTCGTAAATTGACTATATTATTTAATTTTGGAGGAAATATCCCACCATCCGGCCTCAAATGATTTGAATGGATTCCAAAGATGAAAAGGTTTTTGGGCGGTGGCCCCTTGTTGATGATAATGAAGTGATAATTCTAACGTAGCCTAACCAAATGATTTTGGAGTAAAGCCTCCCACTATTCTTGAGCTTGTGGTATGTGTCATGATAAAGCTCGTATCTATGAATTTATAAGTGAGATGTATGTCGTCATTAAGCTAATTTCACATGATGTTGAGTTAAGCATTATTTTATTCTAAGCTTTGCCGAGATTACATTATTGAGCTTCTCATATTTGTATGATGTCTAATGCATGCATGAGTTCATAATGAGCTTTGTCAATAGACAATGTTGAGCTTTTGTTTGGCTACAATGTTGAGTTTATGCATGATTTTTATGTTGAGCTTCATCACTAGACGATGTTGAGTTTTGTATTTATACGATGTAGAATCCTGCAGTATTTGGGAGAAGAGTCTAGCACCGAGCTGGCTAAGGGTCGACTACCCTATGCCCCAAGACTACGCGCCAACAGGGTTGATTCACCATATTATTGGACCTCACTGTGTTATCCCTACCCGAATGGCCTTTTGAGCTTGATACCGATATCATGGTATCATCCATCGTCCTAGAAAGATTATGGATGGCTTTACCCACTTGAGTGTGATAGTTGGGACCGCGTAAGCTCTATCGTGGCGTCGGGCTATGACGAGTCTCCTACTATCTATAATTTACTTGAATTTGCATATCCATTACTCATGATGATTATCTTATGCATGCACGTTTAAAAACAAAGGTTTGACTCAACATTGCTTAGATTTTGAGCAAATATGATTTAGCCTTGAGTCATTCGATTTAGTCATGACATTCTAAAGCCATGCTTATACAATGTATTAAATAAGAATGATTTCATAACGAATGCTTGTGATCTTTTCTTACCCGTAGTTGCTATCATATGTACAACTTGTTTAGAAAGACTATTACATCAGTCTCTTAGCGGTTTTAATTACCTTGCATACTTAAGACATTTGACGCACCGACCGAATACTTCTATGTCAGCACCCGTTCGTAGCCGCCTTTAGAGTTAGCATTTTCTTTATTGGTGAGTCCTCATCCTTCGAGGACTAGACTTTCGCCATTTTGAACGTATTTTCGCGTATTTCCGAGCTAGTTGGGGGTGTTTTCCCATCAACTCGTTAAAAGTTAGAGGCTTATCGACTTAGATATGTATTTAGCTTCGTATGTTCATTCGTTATTATGTTAAGTTAGACTTCCGCTGAGTTTATATTTATATTTCCTTCATGTTTATTGAATGAGTTAGTGAATATTTATGCCATGGGTTGACTTGGGGTCCCTCTGGTCTTGTTCGGTGTCTACGATCCGAGTTACTCTGACCGTGACAAACTTTGTATCGTAGCAATAGGTTGAAGTTTCAGTGAGTCCGAAGCCGCGTTAAGTGAGTATTTTCACGTGGAGGAAGTTGCACCACACTTATGACGAAGAGGCTACGAAACATTCTAGGAAATGTTCCCATCTTTCATGATCGTGATTTCAGGCGATGAAGAGTCTTTCTACCTCTTTAATTCGTGCTATTCGCGATACCGTAATCATGGCTCTCAAAGGATGAATGGGAAGGAGAAATGGAGACGGTGAAGGCCAGCTTTAGGATGGCGTGGCTCGTGGTCACCGGAGGTCCTGCCTCGCCCAGAGCCTCGTGACTAGAGCCAAACTCGCCCACGCCGGAAGTTTCTGCCGCAATCTAGAAACTTGCGCAGCCTTGACCGTCAGTCAATCAGCCAGGCCGCTGCACATGTTCCGCGTAATGGCAATGCAGCTGGCGGCTCGGAGTCGTGACTTCGAGGAAGAACTCCGTCCGAGTTTCTAGTGTTTAGGTTAGATGAGGACCTATATGAGTTCGTTGATGAGATCGCTGGCATACCTAAGCTTGTGTGAGTAGTGTTGAGGCACTGAGTTGGCCTACCGCCTGAAGGGGTTTCATATATCTCGGTTCCGTTAATGGAAGGACAAACAGAAAGCTGCTGTGAGCGTATCTGGCCACTGGGGAGAGAAGTTCCATGTTGCATTCCTTGATCGGTTCTTTCCCTCGGGAGATGAGGAAGCTAAATGTAGAGGAGTTCATAAAATCTGAAGCAAGGGATGATGACAAGACTAGAGTATTCCCTTGAGTTCACTCGCCATCGAAGCATATGCCCCGAGTTAGTGGCCGACCGAGGGCGCAAATGAGCAAGGTGTTTGTGCAATGGGATAGCAAGTTACTTGATAAAGAATGCAGGATTGCTATGCTCAATCGTGATATGGACTTCCTCGGATGGTGTTGGAACACCCAATAGATGGAGGGAGGCACATTCGAGGGAGAGAGAGGCCAAGAGGGCAAGGACTCGGAGGACCACAGATCTACCCAACAGAGGTCCGCGGGCACCGTCAACGACCCACCGAGATCATCCGCCCCAACTTCACGCCCTTTGAGCATGCTATCTTTGGCCTAGGCATGATAAGAGAGAAAAGCATTAGGCTCGAGGGGTAGAGCAGCAAGCCCACGATTTAGGTGTCTAACTTTGCCGCGTATGTGGCCGAGGGCATACAGCCGGGTCAAGGTGTTCATGTTACACCCTATAAATTTACGATATGTATATGGCCTATTCGCATGTTGGTTAAGAGTTTTTGAATGTCATACAAGCTAGAAAAGGCCCTAGAAATACTTGACATAAGTGACACGTCGTAACCATCACAGAGAAGGCTGGCAGACCCCCCTCCGCGTAGAGGTCACGGAGGCCAGTTCCGCGATACACAACGTGTCACTGAGGCGAGGTGTGCCCCAAGTATAAAAGCCTCCAAACTTCGGTTTTAAGCAAATCTCATATGAATTTCCAAAGGAGAACAGAGCAAACCAGAGAGAAGAAGCAACAAAGATTATTTAACAATTTCTATTCGATTACGCCGTCAAACATGGTCCAAACTCAAATTAACCTGCATACCGAGGCATTGCAAGAAGGAGCGTTCTTACGGATTTGGTTTCGCGAAATCTCGGCCGCGAATCGTCGCTCTACCGAGCTAAGGGGTGGAATTTCTCCAAATTAGTGTCAATATACTCCTAGCCCTAAAGTGAGTATTTCTCCTTTCCGGACTTTCGAGAAATAGCGAGTTTTCGAATGTTTTTCGATAAGCCAAAGTTTGGGTTTTATATATATTGAAAGCGATGTTTTCTTCCGGTAATATTAGCGTATTTAGTTTTAATTGACCTATATGAAAGCAAGCTTGGGAGAAATAGCGTAAGCACGACCTAGCTACGCCAGCTTAGCTCCAAAATCCTCAAGTGAAGGTATGTAAAGCTAATTCCTTCCTAAAGTTAGTAATCCAGTATAATAAATAGCGTGATGTATAGAAGAAAGAATTTAGAAGTCGGGAATTGAGTCCAAGATGAATCTAGCAAGCATGTTTTATAATATTATGATATATATTCAATAAAGGTTAGAATATCGCATGCCGTATAATATATCGTATATAGTATAGCCGACAATGATAATATATCGTATATAGTATAGCCGTACACGTATAATAATCTCGTATACGTATAGTTCGCATGAGAACCTAAAGCGTAAAAGAGTTCAGAGTAAGAAATCAATACAAATAGTGTTTTCGTGATCAAACATGCTCGTTATACGTGATTATTGTTTGTTGAGATCTTGCTTAGGCAGGAGGGCACCCTTAGTTGTCCTCGCGCCCGGGTTAATAGCTGCGGTCAACTCACCCGCGTGAGGGTGAGTGATACGTCACTCCAAGGAGTGGCATGCCGTCCGCAGAGGACGAAGATGGGATATAGCATTCCCCATATCAAGCCGATCAAAGATAGCAAGATAGCTTACCCCCGCCGAGCCGCCCACCTTCCGCGAAGATTACGACATATACATATACAAATTGCGCCATAAGACAGAGTCCTTCTCGGGCTCGGCACGTTATTTATATTAGAGGTCATAGTCCGAGCCGGAGATCCAGGGCCTGGGAGGAGGTGCTCATAGTTAGTGTATCTAGAGTTATGACTTATTTTTGGATGGTGTTGACCAGGTGGTATATAGATTGTAGGTAAGGTTGGGCACCTTACGCGCATGGGCCGGTATTGGTCCTTTTTGTTATATATATGTGTATATATATATTTATTAGCCGATAAATGTGCTAGACGCGCCACGTCGACATGTTCCTTACTCAGCCTCATTTATGTTTGTTTCCTGCATCCCACGCCCCGCATAGCGTACATTTCCTACTGCTTAGAATTTCTAGTTATGTCGTTTATATTCAGCTATGTTTATTTTACTTGCATACTCAAGACTCGGGTACCGATGCCCGCTTGGGGTGCCGCATTACTTGCCCGCAGTACCTATAGACGGTGGAGTCGATCCCTCGTGATCCTAGCTAGTACGTAGTCATCAACTCCTTTTCATCCAGAGTTTGATATTCGTAGGTTTACATCTTTTTCTTTTGTTGTATAGTACGGCAGGCCTGGGCCCTATCCCGACCATCTGTATCAAGATTCATGTGAGCTTCTGCATTGTGTATATATCTCCTCTGGTTAGTTGTGCCTGGGTCAGAAACGTGCGTATGTTTAGTCAGTTTAGTATTGCCGTTTGTGCTGCCCGTGTGGGGCCATATCCAAGTAGTAGTGGTGACCTGGTTTCGCCACGCAGATGTTCGCATTTGCTATATTGAGTTAGAGATAACTAGACATAGCATGGTGGCCTTGTCTACTAGCATAGGTTTCCCTATATGAGTATGACTCGGTTATCGATGTTATAGTACAGTGGCTATAGGCCTGGCCAATAAGGTCAGATGACAATCGTTATATGTCTGATTCCATGAATCTTAGTTATCACAAACAGCACCGTATGTGCTTAAAGCCAGAGTTCAGCTCAGTCCTAATAGGGCATTGTGCGCGCCATACTTCCAAGGGCGTGACAAACTTGGCACGAGTGTGTCGTGTCCTGTGGAGTCCGTAAGTCAAAAGCTAAGTAGAGTCTTGTCATGGATGTGTTGTGCACCACATACTATAGGCAGGAGGCTGCAAGGCATAATAGGATGGTTATCTTTCTTCATATTCAATATGCCATAGAACAAGATGTGATAGTGGCCGAAGCTCTAAAATTTATCATATTCTTTGTCTACGATAAAAATGGCGCACTGCCACCTCGCCATGTGTAGAAGGTTGGATACTACAGCTAGAGAAGACACCGCAGGATGCCTCACTTCATTCCGGTAATAAGCCCGATCCGAGGGCGATATAGAGGCATCAACACAAAATTCTCTCAAAGAATCCCATCTCACTGTGTAGAGCCATTCTAATGACACCGCCCGATAGCCCCCGTACTAACACCATCCGACTCAGAAGTTCGCAGTCTGGGCTTGTTATGTTGGCATAAATGACGGGCCACTCGCCGCCGCCGCGTCACTCCGTAATGTGCAAGAGCCACCGTGTGATCCTGGCAAGAGGGTCGTGTGAATTTTTGTCATTGGGTCCCCCATTACCACGTGGTCAGACGTAGAGGCCCCCAAGATTTCCTAGATCGATGCGACTTCCGGTCAGCGCATGTGACACCTACGTAATCGCTGAGATGGCAAGATTCCTATTGGCGGTATAGTTGTATTAAAGGGTAATGAGTTGGGAAAGGTCTCGAGGGAGAGATGTTGCCCCTCCGCCTGGTCTAGCTTCTCTGAGGCCTTCCCCGGATCGTTATTTGCCAACGGGAGATCCGGTAGGCCCGGGATGGATCAGCTTTTTGTACTTGGCAGCCAGGGGCGAGGAGCGACGAATATGCCCTACAATTTGACTTTAGCCCGCTATGCTCCAGCATTTTTGGACACCATGCCACGCAGTCCACCGGCTTATTATGGTCCGAACCCGCAGCACACTGAGGCACACACAAATTACATTACGGGAAGATATGGACATTGCCCAGTGTAGACTTTGCCCAGTCTATTGAGGGCCTTAGATAGCGGCAACATGAAAGTAGACCGACAAATCGTGAGCAAATACAGGATAGCCTCGATGAAATACAAAGGAGATTCCTGCAGAGACCCAGCCCCGCTGTCGACAGCCCCCTAGACCCCCACCTCCACCACAACAACAAGAGGGGCAGATTTATTCATCGAGGGTAGCTCCAGGGCCCCAGGCGCCTGAAGCAGGATTCAACTAAGCAGAGGAGGGTAGAGCACAGCGTATATACACCCCCACCCCGCCCTATTTGCAAATTTTCACCCTCACATTAGGAGTCAGGAGGATATTGCTCAGATGTTATATGAGGTAGTAGGAGGGGCACCGGATGAGAGATTGTCCAACCTAGGGGGAAAGGTAGACGAGATAGCCAGACTGTGGGATCCATAGGGCCACGAGCTCCAAGAACACCGGGCAGTGGCGAGGCCCTCGTGTTCAGCAGTAGAAGCCGAGGTAGATCAGGAGCCCTAGCTCAGCCGTACCGACATTACCAGTGGAGACAGGACTCGCAGGCGTCTCCGTATGTGGTAACAGATATGTTGACTATTTGCTCATGCCCCGCTTATGTATTGATTGATCCAGTGGTCCACTTTGTACTATGTTACCCCATTTGTGGCTCGAAAGTTCGCATCGCACTCAATTGTTTATAGCTGTACTTTTCAAGATCTACACCGTCTCTAAGTGACTCCATTATAGCTACAGTGCACTTATCGAGGTGCGTAGAGGTTTCGATCACGACCATGAGATCCGGGTAGAGCTAGAGATGATCGATTTCTGGCGACATTATGGGTATGGATTGGTTGGTGCCGTGCCATGCCAACATAGAATGTTGACCAAGATCTGGCCCGATTCCACTTTCTAGGGAGGCAAAGTAGGAGAGTGGAAGGGTTAAAGACAGTTTACACCAAAAGGTAGGTTTATTTCCTACCTTAGGGCCAGGAAGATGATGGGCTATGGATGTATTACCACCTAGACAGGTTCAGGATATTCTGCAGAGTCCCCCGACACCCACTGCTCCGGTGGTGAATGAATTCCCCGATGTATTTTCGGCACGAGCTACCCGGGCATTCCCGTAAAGGGAAATAGATTTTGCAATCGACTTGCTACCAGGCACTCAACCCATATCAATCCCCTCCGAGATCGTATGGCTCCTGCTAAACTTAGAGAATTAAAGGAGCAATGAAGGATCTATTAGATAAGCGCTTTATCGGACCGAGTACCTCATCGTAGCGCTAGTTCTATTTGTGAGAAAGCAAGGGATGGCTCACTCCGTACGTGCATGGGGACATCGCAACCGAATAAGGTTATAACAAGAATAAGTATTCGCTCTAATAGATGATTTGTTTGACCAAGAATAAAATGTATATTTCTAAAGATTAACTTACGGTCCTGGATATCAATGTGTTCGAGTTCGTGAAAGAGACATTCCCAAAACAAATTTCTTCAGACCCGATACGGCCACTTTGAATTCCTAGTTATCTCCTTTGGGCTGACGAATGCCCCATCAATATTTATTGACCTGATGAAGAGCAATCTTCCACCATACCTGAAATGTTCGTGATAGTATTTATTCATGATAGCTGGGTGTATTCGCTCCGAGGCGTACTCACTGTGCTCATATTTATGGACAAAGGCTCTAGATTCTCGTGGACCGTCGCTATATGCTAAGTTCTCCAAATGTGAATTCTGGCTGAACTCGTGAGGCCTTCTTGGGACATATTGTTTCGGATGTCGGTATAAAGGTTGACACGTTGCAAAATACAAGCAAATAAAACATGGCCTCGGACCTACCATTCGACCGAAGTCCATAGTTTTCTGGATTAGCTGGGATATTATAGAAGATCTGCTGAGGGATTCTCCATAATTAAGGGCCGCATCTCTCGACTAAGCCGACGCAGAAAGCGAGTTTCAAAGGACAGAGGCATGTGAGTAGAGTTTCCAAGAATTGCAAAGACATTAAACTCCGTCCGTTTTAGCATTATCAAGGCATGTATACATTCAGTGTATTGTGACGCATCGTATCGGGTTGGGTCAGGTGTTGATGCAAAGACGGTAAGGTGATTGCGTATGCTCAGACAAATGGAGGAAACACGAAAAGAATTACTCCTACCCACGAATTGGAGTTAGCCGCAAGGATCAACGCCTTAAAGATATGGAGACAATACTGTATGGCATCCATGTGGATATTTTCACGATCATAAGAGCCTACAAGAGATATCTTCACCAAAGAGGGAGTTGAATTTGCGACAAATGGCCGGGCCAAAGTTGGAGCTATTGAAAGATTATGACGTGGACATTTTGTATCATCCGGAAAGCCAATGTAGTAGCATGCTCTCACCGTAAATCAATGGAGAGTTTGGTATTTGTAGCCCGAGCAATGGAGTTGGTCGAGAAATACATCAATTAGCCACCTAGCCATTCGTCAGCGTAAACAAAGGACAACAGAGCTGAATCAGACCACCTGTGTCGTCATTAGTTGTGGAGGTAAAAGAACGGCAATATGAGGATCCCGACCTAGTTCACCTTAAGCGACGTAATCAAAGAAGGGAAAGCGCCGCATTTTCTTGTAACTAAGGATGAAGTGTCACATGTAAGGGCCGCCTCAGGTTCCGTAGATATTTGTATTTCACAAGAGATTATAAGTGAGGCATGATCACGGAAAAATATAGGTCCCGTGATAAACTTTACAACTTAAATGAGTAGTGTTTTCTAAGCTATTTGATACATTTTCATGTGATTTTATATAAAAGTGAAGATAAGTGCTAAACAACATGATTAGCTTTGTTTTGTAGGTTTTTGATGACTTTTGAGCAGCCAAATCATGAGTTGGTGAAGTAGAGGCTTGGAGACTTGGTGAACACGCAAACGCCGGTAACGGCCACTACAGTGTGCTTACCAAGACAGCCCGCCGCATTGGCACCGTGTCACGCAAGCAGGTGTGCACCGCGACAGCCTTGCACAATAACGCGCCGCCCGGAAGCGTGCCACGCCAACGCGGCAGGGTGCTGCCAGGTCGAGTTTCGGGGCGATTTCCAGAAAGCTCCGCGCTCGCCGTGTCACGGAGGCACGTTCGCGTTACACCGTGACACGTTGCTTGTTATTCCCCGGACAAATTTCTACTATTATAAATAGCACACTAGGTTTATTTTCACATATTCTCGACTTGGTGGAGCAAGAACGTGGGTTACAAAATATTGAGGACGAAAATTCTAAGGTTCTTCTTTATTCTTTCTTCTTCCATTCAATTGCTTGTATGATTAACACTTGTTTTAGGATGATGAATCCGCAATACAAATGAGTGGCTAATTCTCCTCTTGCCGAGGTTATGAACTTTGTGTTGCAAATGTACTATTTGATTACCGGGTTTAATTTTCTCTTTTCTTCCATGGTTGTTCTATTTAGTTCTGCCTTACTATGTCAATGTCAATGTTAGTAAATCTAAAAAGTCCGGCTTCACCCGAGAGGGTACTAAATTGGAAAGTTGTGAATTAATAGGATATGATCTTTTTTTGGTTCTGGAGAATTGAGAATTGATTTACCTTTCGGATAGAAATATACCCAAAAGTCATATTAGTCATGTGTGTGGAACCGTTCGTATCGTCAGAACTTGAATTCCTTCTCTATCACGAAAATGTAGGTGGAAGGTTCATGATTCTTAAGTTAAATACTTAGAGTTTTAATCCATAAGCAGAGTTCCGACTAGCAACCGTGAGGAAAAGATAACCACGAAATTGATAGTTCGTTTCTTCACATGTTCTTCGTAGCCTCACGCATGCTCTCATCATAGTTAAGACTCAATTGTATAGATAGCTTGTTTAGTACAAAAATATATTTCCCAAAACAAACAACTTTTCTTCATTAATCGTTGTCTTCATTGTTAGAGTTTTAGTAAATTCACTTTGAAAGGTTTTACCCCGTAGTCCAAATTTTGGGTTCGACATTCCGGTTCCTTAAAAGAGCCACTATATTACTTGTACGACCCGTACACTCTGCGTTCATCAAGTTTTTGGCGCCGCTGCCTGTGGATCGGCAATCGGTAAAAAATTTTTATTTTTTTAAGTGTTAGTTAACGAATTCTATACAAGCGTCGACAACGTGTTTTAAATTTTATTTTATTTTTAAAAAAGAAAAAAAAAATATTTTTGATCGTTGATACCCTTCTGAACATGACATCTTGGAACATAAATGGTTTAGATGGTGAATACTCATACTTTGATGAGTCTTGTCTCGACTTCGGAGGACACCACTTCAGGGCAACACTATAACACGGTAACATATGTGGTGGTCAAGATGCAGCTACTGGGATGTATTGCCTCAATGCATACTCCCATCCCCCGAACCCCTACTATGATCCTTCAAGGTTTTTGCTGAATATAGGCATGATGAAAATGAGGACTTGGGACGCCAAGCTCGAATAGAAGACATGCTAAAGCGTATGCTTCGAGCAAAACAAGCAACGAGGGGAGTGTGATGGAAGAAGAGACCAGCCAGCGCAGAACAGAGAAGTGCTAGAAAGGATGAGCTTTAAATTCACTGAGATGATTGCCGAGGCCGAAGCTTGTGACGCACTGGTGTACAGCTTGTAGTAATATTCAAGAGGAACTACAAGAGGAAGACAAGTGGTGAATTGTCAAATGAAGCCCGACATCTAGAACCTCTGAAAGTGTCCCCCGTGATGAGCTCATACTTGTAGAAAATCCATTCAGGGAGAAGAGATAGAGTATACAATTCATTTGCAAATACCGGAGATAGAGATGTTGATAAGGAGAGGTATACAAGCAAGGGGGTCAATTGATTACGCCGAACCAAGGCATCGACCTCACTCAAGCATTTCTACCGAGAGTGGTGTAATTTACATTGAAATGGAGGCTTCCAAGCTTATAGAGAAATGTCTAGAGGAGACCAAGTCCCATATATCTGAAACTTGTTGAGCCCAATAGACAAATGCCTGACTCGCTTACTTAAGCGGCCAATAAGTATACAACATCTATTACTGTCCTACTATTTCACCACCACCCCTAGAACATAAGAGAAAATTAAGAATAACGTAGATTCATATCCTCAAGGTGGAGGAAAAGCGTGAAACGCAATACGTCGTGTCGCGACGTAAAATTAGGCGCTGCTTGGGAGGCAACCCAAGGGTACCATAGGTACCATTTTAATTTCTCGCATTTTTATTGATTTTAGGTTTATTTTTTCATTTTTTATTGTTTTTGGTGGAAAGTTAAGCACGTATGGAGGGGAAGTCCGAAAAATTTTGGATATAGAAGCAATAAGCGTGAAAAGAAAGTGGGGTTGAACACCCACTTGTGCAACTTTGAACGAAAGCATGCCATAATAGGCTTAAAGGCCTCAGTGGCGTTCCCCACCTTCTTATAATTGCTAAGAGGACATAGCATGATTTATGTGGGTGAGGGAAATTTCGAAGGAAATTTGAAAAATTTTTCAGGCTTAACAAATTCTTGGTGAATATAATGCTTCAGGAAGAAAAAAATATTTGGAGAAATTTGAAAATTTTTGTGAGTCAAGCATGAATTCATCACCCGTTGGTTTTTCTTGTCGGTTCTTTTCCGACTGGGGTTCAGAACCAAGAATAAATTTTTTATTTTTTTCTTTATTTTTATTTGTCTCAGATATAAATGTTTTGTCAGTTAGGACTGCTTCCCGATGAAGAATGGATGACGACCGTCTTGGAGAAATATCAATAGGTTTTTGTTCTTTGTAAAACTCATAGCTAACGGATGCTTGATATTCTTTATGTGTTATGAATGATTGTGATAGGGCATATTATATTAAAGCATGTGAATGTATAACTTTGTTTAGACATTATTTTGAATTTGAATTTGACATGATTGAATCTAATTTTAAATTCTTGTGATTAGTCGAGAAGAATCGCAATGTGTCTTGATTTGACATGTGCAATGAGTGTAAGGTTTTGAGTATTCTCGTGTTATGTGGAATGTCTAGAACTTGCCCGGTGTGTGTATGAAGTGAAATAAGGATGTGAATTGTAGGAGATGATTTAGGCATTTCTTTGAATGAACCTAATCTTTATCCCTCGCTTTACCTACCTTGAGAAATTAATCCAGTAAGCCCCGTTGAGCCTTGAGCCTATTCTTGATAGCCGTAACATAAGCCTAAACCTTTTCTTTCATTAACCTTGAATTTGACCCAAAGCTCCTAAGCACTTGAAGAAGAAAATCTGAAAGAGTAAAGGAGTGAGGAGAATGAAAAGAAATGAAAAGTAGCAAGTTGTAGAAGTTGAGAAAAGGTCGAAGGTGCACTTGTGTAAAGAGGGTTGATTACTGTTAAGGAGTAAGAAAACAAATGAATGAAAAATTATTTATACAACTCCTTACTAATGGGCTAAAAGTGCCTAAAAGAAATGGGGGAGCAAAAGAGGAAAAATAAAACTACCAAGGATAAAGAGGCGTAAATAAGGGAAGGAAGTTCACAATGAGGGAGTGATGTATAGAAAGCGCTTAGGGAAGATAGTCACTATTACCGATCACAATAGTACTATCTACACTGAGTTACATTACAACCTAAAAATTCCTAATTGATCTTACATTCGCACATCCTCAAATTAGTGAAATACAACACTAAGGGCAGCTGGCGGGCCGTCATATTATAATTGTGAATTCTTTGTGAGAGTGAGTGAAATTCTGTTCATGTTCCTGCACACATGTTGTGATGTAAAAATTGTTTTTGCGTATGATGGGTAACTCTCTTTCCGTGAGGGCACATGTTTAATGAAGGATAAAATTCATGTGGGATTTCTTAATCAGTTGATTGACATGAGTTTGCTAACATTGAGAGTCGATTCTTGAGGTTGTAAGTCTTAACATAGTTGTATTTCATAGCATGTTTTATTTTTTAGCTTGTATCTTAAATAATCATCACACCGTAATTTGAAGTATCTTGATAGATTAGCTATGTGTGAGTCTTTATTCACATGAGATGTAAAAAGGTTGTTCGAGTGACCTAACAAGATTTAAGTGTGGAGCTGTGATCACTAGGAAAAATATAGGTCCCGTGGATAAACTTTACAACTTAAATGAGTAGTGTTTTCTAAGCTATTTGATACATTTTCATGTGATTTTATATAAAAGTGAAGATAAGTGCTAACCAACATGATTAGCTTTGTTTTGTAGGTTTTTGATGACTTTTGAGGAGCTAAATCATGAGTTGGTGAAGTAGAGGCTTGGAGACTTAAGAAACACGCAAACGTCTGGGTAACGTGCCACGGCAGTGTGCTGCCCAAGACAGCCCCCGCCGCGTTGGCAACGTGCCACGGCAGGGTGGCACCGCGACAGCCTTGCACACAACGCGCCGCCCGAGCGTGCCACGCCGCTAACGCGTGGTGTCGCGTGGTCGGCTTCTGTGGCGATTTCCGTAAAAGCCTCCGCGTTTCTCGGCCGTGTCAATTTCGCGATCGGGCCGTGGCACGGAGGCAATGCTCCGCGTTACACTCCGTGACACGTTGCTTGTTATTCCGGGACAAATTTCTACTATTATAAATAGCACACTAGGTTTATTTTCACAAATTCTGACTTGGTGGAGCAAGAACGTGGGTTACAGGCATCTTTGAGGACGAAATTCTTAGGGTTCTTCTCTATCTCTTTCTTCTTCCTTTCAATTGCTTGTATCATTAACACTTGTTTTAGGATATTTAATCCACAAATGAGTGGCTAATTCTCCTTTTTGCTGAGGTTATGAACTTTGTGTTGCAATGTAATTATTGATTGCTGGTTTATTTTCTCTTTTCTTCCATGGTTGTTCTATTTAATTCTTGTTCCTACTACATTATTATCGGCCAATGTTAATGTAAATCCAAAAGTCCGGTTTCACGAGAGAATAAAGAAATTGGAAAGTTGTGAATTAATAGGATATGATCTTTTCTTGGTTCGGGAGAATTGGGAATCGATTTACCTTCGGGATAGAAATATACAGTCGTATTAGTCATGTGTGGAGCCTAGGTTTCGTATTGCTAGAACTTGAATTCCTTCTTATCACGAAAATGTAGGTGGAAGGTTCATGATTCTTAAGTTGGGTTAAATACGAGAGTTTTAATCCATAAGAGCTGATGATTAGACCCCAACAATAGGAGAAAAGATAAACCACGTAAATTAATAGTTCGTGTCTTCACATGTTCTTAAGTAACCTCGGCATGCTCTTAACCATTGTTTAGATTCAATAGTATAATTAGCTTAGTGTAGTATAAAAATTATATTCTCAAAAACAAATTATCTTTAGTTACTCTGTTGTCTTCCAGCTTTGTATAGTTGTAGCAAATTAACGTTTGAAAGTTTTCACCATATGTCCTGTTCTGTGGGTTCGACAATCCGGTTCTTCAAAGAGCCACTTTATTACTTGTACGACCCGTACACTTTGCGGGCTCATCGGGTACTTGCGAGAGAGCTTCTCTTTAACTTTAAGTTACTATTTTACAAGCGTTCAACTCACTGATTTATACAAGGTTGTCACCTAATAATCATTATATCATTACCACATAACGTATTTATATCACTTATTTAGCAATGCCTTGTCCACCCACGGGAGGTTCGGATAGCAAGAGTTGCGATAAATTACGGCGGCACTCTAGGAGCAATTCTTGTTGCTAGCATGTAAGCAGACATAGGAATAGCGTAAATATATACTTAATTTCGTATAACCTTATAACATTAATAAAGCTTGTGTATAACCTGCCCAAAAAGATGGTTTCATAGAAATATCAATAATTTACACATTCGAGTTCTATCTTTAAAGTTCAATGTATGGTTTGTTGGCTTCGTTAACTAGTCGATTAGACAAAGGGAGAGAAATCAAGGAATCTCCCATTGGCCTTGCTATACCTTAAAAAATGTTCATAAGAGGGTTGATATGACTATTGTAGGAATTTTCATTTCGTTGTTCTCACTTACCTTTATTTGGCTTTAAAATTGTTTTCTAGAGTTAAGTTTGTTTGTGTGTCGTCTTCTTGCCTTTTTAAAAATTTCTGTTCATAAGAGGGTGGATGACTATTGTAAGGAATTTTCATTTCGTTGTTCTCACTTACCTTTATTTAGCTTTAAAATTGTTTTCTAGAGTTAAGTTTGTTTGTGTGTCGTCTTCTTGCCTTTTTAAAAATTTCGCATAGCAACTAAAATTTTAACACATTTGATATCACATGCATGAAATAATATAAAGGACCAGCTCACAGTGACCACGCTGAGGGGACTTCAGACTCGATTTACAACTACAATAATCGTAAACAATACGCCTTCCACTTCACATTTGTTCACTGCAAGCATATTTAACTCTTCAAGCCTTCTATGAAGTATTTCTAATACTTTGGGCA